>ML808554.1:285380-314869 GCA_009831015.1 Picea engelmannii | reverse complement strand
TTTTGAATGTGAAAAGGGGCTCTTTAGGGCACAATTAGGTCTTTGACCAGCCTCCCCACGCAGATTGAGCTCGGATTTGATGTCAAATCGACTTGGGAGCTGATCCATTAGTGGTTGGGAGGCCAACCAGCTTCATAAATGCGCCGTTTGGCAGGCGCGTGGGTTTTTCACCCCACAGCCGTGCATATGCGCTCCAGGTACGAAGATATTACGCGCGTGCGCGCGCGCCCAGTGGGTGCACCGCGCCTTTTAATTTTTTGGCCATTTTGTATAGTTTTGACCCTTTTGCTATGCTTTGGGATTAATCCTTGTGCCATGAATGACTGTTTTTCTGTGCTGACGATGCGGAGTTCTTGTCGCGCTGTGCGGACGAAATTTCAGTGATAACACTAAGTGCAAGTCATTGTAAGATGTTGTGAAAGGTTGTGTGTTGATATCTACTCGAGGCAGGAGGATCTAGCGAGTTGCATAGATCTCATGTCCTACATGGAGTAAGGTTTTGGTGGCTTTGTGTTGTAACCGATTGAAGAAGATAATAAAGAAGAAGAGATAGTGGACGTAGCCCTAGGGTGTGGGTGAACCACGTAAATACTATGTGTTATGCTTTGTGCTTTGGCTTGATGTGTTTATGTCTTCTTTTGCTAAGTGCTTTGAGATGATTAGATAGATTTGCTTATGCTGAGTGCTCATGATGGATAGAATGTTAGATCTGATATATATGAATATGTTTAGTGCTTGATCTACCGGATCTAATCTATTTCCTTATGCTAAGTGCTTGAATATGCAAGATTGTTATAAATGTTGCGAAGCTCTGTTTTATTAGTGAAGTGGTTATTGATAGTATATTGTGGAACTGACAGTGATAAGTGATTTATTAAGAGTTATAATCACAGATCTGTGTCCCATGTAAGGTTGTAGACACTTGAGTCCTGCAACCACCCTTGCCTCTACCTTGGGTGAGACTTCATCTACTTCGCAAGTGTTGCCAAAAGGGCTGATAGTTAGGGGTTTGTTGGTGCATTGTTGTAGCGTTGAACCCTGGGTTTGCCCCTATGCCAACATAGACAGTGTCAGATATCACTAAAAATAAATAAATTCATATTCAGAACACCGTTTGGGATACTATTGGGCCATATAGTATGCAAACAAGGTTTATTAGTATATCTTGCAAAGATAGCAGTAATTGTTAACTTAGGGCCACCAAAAACAGTTCGTCATCTAAGAGCGACATTGTGACATACAAGTTACTATAGGAAATTTATCAAAGGGTATGCGCAGATCGCTACATTGAAGGAAAAGTTGCTAAGAAAGGATACAAAGTTTCAATGGAACAACGAGTGCCAACACGGTTTAGATACCTTGAAGGAAAAGATGGTCACCACACGGATATTAGTATTTCTAGACTGGGTGAAGACATTCCATGTTCTTGTAGATGCATGAGCCATAGCAATCAGAGCTATATTGGTGCAACCAGGAGCGGGAGACTTGGATCACCCCATAGCATTTGCAAGAAGAAAATTATCATACTCAGAACATAACTATAACACGATAGAAAGAGAAGGGCTAGCTATGGTCTATGCACTGCAAAAGTTCAGACACTACTTATTGGGAAAACACTTCAAGATGTTCACAGATCACTCGACCCTGAAATATCTAGTCAACAAGTTAGTGTTGGGGGGGAGAATCTATCGATGGTTATTACTATTCTAAGAATTTTACTTTGAAGTAATAGTCAAGCTAGGAAAATTGAACGCAGGACCTGACCACTTATCAAGGGTCACAAATGGAGAAGAACCTATGAATTTGGAAGACACCTTTTAGAATGCACAACTATTCTCAGTCCAGATCACAGGTACTACACCACAAGAATATAACACCGCACAGAAGAAAAACTCGGTAGTCTTCGCTGGCGACTATCAACTGATTGCAGGACACTTATACAATATGGGCACAAATAACATCTTGCAAAGATACATGTGAGAGCATGAAAGAACAAGAATTTTAGCAAAATCCCATGAGGGAATAGAAGGAGGGAATTATGTAGGTAAAGCTACCGCGTAGAAGGTATTTCACATAGGACTATGGTGGCCAATGATTCACAAAGACTCGAAGGAGTACTGCCAAAGATGCGATGTATGTCAAAGGGTAGGGAAACCCAACAGAAGGGATGATATGCCATTATGACCACAAGTAACATTACAGGCATTTGACAAGTAGGAAATATACTCTGTGGGAACAATAAACCCACCAACAAAAAGAACAAGATCAAGGTACATTATCACCACGATGGAATAACTAACAAGATGGGCAGAAGCTGCACCGGTGAAGGATTGCAGCACAAAAACAACAACACATTTTCTATTTGAACAAGTAATCACTAGATTTGGGTGCCCAAGAGTTTTGATGAGTGACCAAGGCACACACTTCATAAACAACACCATCAGTGCTATGAATGAAGAGTTTAAAGTCCATCACCAGAAGAGCACACCATATCACCCACAGAAAAATGGTACAGTGGAAGCATTTAACCAAATTTTGGAGAACGCATTGACAAAGATCTGTAACATTAACAAGGATGATTGGGACCTCAAAGTACGAGAAGTATTATGGGCATACAAGACTACGTGAAAAACTTTGACAGGGCACACACCATTTAAACTAGTTTATGGCCAAGAAGAAGTGGTGCCATTAGAATTTTTAGTACCAAGTTTGCATGTAGCAGGAATTATAGAAATGACAGAACGAGGCGCAGTACATAAATGATTAAAACAGTTAATGACTACGGAGGAAGATCAAATCTTAGTAGGATTCCACTAACAAGTTCAGAAAACAAGAGATAAAGCTTGGCATGATAGACACATCAAGAAGAAAACATTCAAGGAAGGAGATCTAGTACTGATGTATGACAACAAATCACCTCAACATCCATGAAAGCTCAAAATGCATTGGTTAGGAACGCATGAGGTAAAATATGTCACAAATGGAGGAGATGTATAGTTAAGATATTTATCAGGCATAGAACTCATAGGGATGATCAATGGAAGCCGAATGAAATTGTATAGGGACAGTCGACCATCCACTGCGTAGTAAAAAAAAAAAAGTATATCGAAAAAAGAACCAAAGGGAAAGAACCAAAGAGGGCATAGTACACCAGAGGTAGAAAGGCCACGCAAATTTAGAAACACAAACTTGACGAGGAGAAGGACAATGGTCACATGCAAAGGGAAATAAGCGGGAAAAGGAAAGTCGACAAAATCAGGATGACATGACAACACTAGGCAAAATTAAAGGACAGAAAGGATTGATGGGACCACATTAATCACACCAATAGAAGATGGAAAGGCAGAGTAATGGAAAGTAAAAAATTGTTGGAGATGCAATGAACCTATCATTAAGATGCATTAAACCCACAATTAAGGAAGCATCCTTAACAAGCTTCATGGAAAGCCAATACAACACACAGATGCAAGAGAAAATAGTCTATTCATGAAACAAGAACAGATAGAGAAAGACAAAAGCTAAAGAGCACAAAGTGAGTTCACAGATATCACAGAGACCATTCAAATTTAGAAGACATTTGACATTCATCACCATGGAACCACCAAAACAAGAAAAAGAGAGATAGACAACTAGTAAAAACAGGGTCCAGACCAGGTCACGAGGAAAGGCGAAAGAAGGTGAACAATAGCCTCTAGAGATCGTCAATGTCGACGAAATCCCATCTCTAGACACAAAATCGGTGAATCCTACACCTATATTGGAAGAAATTCAACCGCCAGCACCATATGATATGAGTAAGGACATACTAGTAGAAGTACAAGAGCCACAGAACCAGGAAGAAGAAACCCTAAAGGAGGTGCAACTAGAGAACACAACAACAACTCTGAAAGTCAATGGCATGATGCCGAATCCGAAAAAATCAGTTGAGCAAGACGAGTCTCAAACGACCATTTCAGACCACCCAGCAGAAGGGATGGTTGAATATGTCTTAGCTTGGCTAGAATGGTATACTAAGGAACAACCAAAAGCCTCTAGAACTTCAAGCCAACCACCACTGCCGACAAAAGACAAGATACAGATACCCATGTCACCTTGCAAGAAACCTGCTACAAAAATTGTTCTACCGCACATACCAGCTATGGTACAGACAGGACCAGAGCTACTGGGTCATATCGGGAAGCTCAAATACTCTAACCATGATGTAGCAGACGAAGAAAAGTTCCCAGAAATTGTGAAGAGGGTATTCTTACAGATTACGGGCATAAATTTGGTTGGAGAAATGATCGATCAGCCACTCCAGTGGGCAACTAGGATGGAGAAAAAAGGAATTTTAGGTCTTTTGGACTTACCACATTTTGGTAGAGGTCATCATGCAACCGTATGTGTCAAACAATTGTTAGCAGTCACGTATGGAGGGGACATATGGTTAGACAAGCTCGTCTCGATAGATGTAGAGTTGATCGTGAGCATAACAGGATTGCCATCTCGGGGCATGGATCCCATGCATTTTCTAGATGACAAAACAAGGGAGAAAGCACTAGCATAAGAGATGGAGAAGAAGTATGGCAACGACAAGGGGAAAAGAGGGATCATTATCAAGAGGATCAACGATACCACAACACAATTGGGCATGAAAATATTAGGCTACAAGATGCTAAGAAAATGTCGCAGGGAGGAAGTCCCAGCTGGAATTCTTGCAGTTGCAACTCAATGCACAGAAGGCACCTCAGTGAGCTGGGAACCGTACCTCTTGAACTTTCTCCTGGATGAATGAAAGGATCGCAAGATCTAGGCACAAAGTTTCACTACTCATGGCTGATCACATTGATAGCCTTCATGGGATGGAAAGAGCCAAGGTATGTAGTTCTTTATTCCAGACCCAAACCGAATAAGGGAGCGATATATTTGCTGCTCAGAGCGAGGCCAGAGGCTAGGAGAAAAAAGGTGAATGGGGCCATATTTGAAGGATACTTACGTGACCTACAAGAATCCATCTCCAATATGTGGAGAATAACACTAGAGACTGTCACAAGATATGGGGCCATCGACAAATTCCAAGCCACATGACATGAAATGTGAATACAGGCAAGGAAGGATCTTGATAAATAGTGTCTACATATGTGCTACTGCATCACAGAGGGTGACATCGACATGGTCATTAGAGAATGCAATGATGAGTGGAAGACTCTAGTCCTTACCTAGGAATTACTAGACAGAACAACAGAAGAAGAGGTAGGGAAAGGAGAAACGTAGCCTCTAGAAATCCAAGTGCCCAAGAGATGAAGAATGGGACAGGGAAAGACAACACAAACAGACGAAGGGCCAGTTAAGATAGGAACCTAGAAGGGGAAAAAGGAGAGTACACAACCGACCAAAGAACAACAAAAATAGGCTGAGGGAGTGCAGAAGACCACCCCAAGATCCACCTCCCAGGAACCAGGTGGGAATAAGAGACCAACCACACAGACAGGGGTCGTGTAGAAGAAAATAAAAGTGCAAATACCACCTCTATAATATATGATCACGGAGGATGATGGGGAAGTGATTTCCTGGATGGTATAGGATTGTCTATCTGAGGACTTTGACCATGCTGCACATCATAGAGATAGGATTCAAAAAGATCTAGAGGACATGCGATGGCTCCTGAAGAAAATAGGGGACAGGTAGACAACAAGCAACAGGGGAACATAACCATCAACACCACAAATGGAGGAAAGAATGGAAGAATAAGAATGATATCCAGTCCACTCATTATCGCACCTGAACACAACATTCCATATCACACCCAATATGATGCGAATGGATGAGATTGTGGGGTAGACACCCCTGAAGGACTTAAGACAAATCCAAATGGTGTTGCCATAGATTCCAACTAGATCTCTACACAAGTTGCAGGTTAGCATAAACCACGAGGTACAGTCTCGCGCACATAAAGACTTAGTCGAATTGCAATGAGAAACATAGAAGAGGGATGCACTGGAAATAGTATATGAGTAGGCTAAATATGAGATCCAAGAGGAAAGAGACCGCATAACAGGATTGGATTAGAAAGTGGCAAGAACTTATGAGAATATTCCACAGGCCGCGTAGAGTGAGGAAATCACACCGATAAAAAATATTAATCAGATTGCATATGCAATTGATCAATATCGACAGAAGATTGAGAATTTCTGGGAACACATCACACCAACCACTCCACCAGTAGTTAAGGAGCAAAGGAAGTAGGAAGAAACAACACAACTATAGGAAATAGAGGAACAAGTCAGTACAACAATGGACTTGTTCGATAAAGCAACACAACTTTGGACTAAGTTAGAGGAGGATTGACAAGTACCAAAGTGGGACAAGGAAGAGGAAAGGATCAACGCAACGGTCCATGAGCTCAAGCAGAGGCAGAAGACAATGCCAATCATAGAAAGCATCAAAGGAATGATGGAAATGAAGAAATTGTAGACAGATCTCACCACTGGGTAGACACAGAAATGAGAGCGGTAGGCTCAAATGGAACCATTGCAAGAACGGGTAGCAACAATCTTGGCACAAGCAGAGGAAGCCAAGGCACATATCACACAAACCTAGGAAGAGTGCATGGAATTGGCTAGTGACGAAAACACATCCCAGACAGTGGACACACTTAAGGAGAAGACTGTGCAGGTGTAGACATAGGAAACAGAGCTCAAGAAAATGGTGCAGATGATCACCAAGGAGATTGAGGAAGCACACAAAGATTAGGTGGCTTTAGACGAGCCACATGTCATTTTTGGGGGCCTATTGGAGGTAGGCCAAAGTGGAAAAGAAAGGTGGTTTTGGGAAGGAAAGAGACAACTGGAAGGAAGAACAACAGACACGCATGAAAGAAAGCGTGCATAAGGAAAGCAACAACTGGAAGGAAGAACAACACGCGCGCATGGGAGGAATACCTAATGACGGTAGGGTTAGGGTTTTGGCAAGGTATTGTAAATGGTTGAAGAGCCCAAAATGTATAAATATAGATATTGAGGTATGTTGGGCCCCAACAACTCCCCCTAATTTTTTTACAAAATTTAAAGGGGCCCCCGTTAGAATTTTGATAATTATAATGAGCTACAGAATCAACATTTTAAAATAGTTCCATACCTTGTCTTGCTTTGAGACAAACTTAAGACATTCACTATAGTATGATATATTCATTACAAGAGTATATGCCAAAAGTTAGAAACGAGCATAAAAATCTCAATTTAAACAAAAAAAGTTAACTTTTATCAAATGTTTACTTTCGTTTAAATTATGATTTTGTGTTCTTTCTTTTGCTCATTAGCAAGTTTGACTATTTTGAATAATGGGTTCAATACTTCATCAAATAATATCTTGGTTGGTTTATCATTTTCATGAAATCATTTGGTGACATTAATTAATTAAATTCTTTTTTCATTTTGCATCTCATTTCAAAATAATAATAATAAAGGAATTATCTATCATTTGTTTGATTTTGTAAAATACTAAAATTAATATTTTTTTTCCATTAACTTGAATCTTCTAGACATATTTCAAAGCAAATTATAAACAATGTTTGTTTATAAGTTATAGTTAGTTTAAATTCATTTTTTATTTTTCTAGATTTTGTTTTATTCACAATTTTTAGGTTATTAATTTAGGTGTCTTTTTGTTTCACGGGTTTCTATTATTAAATATTTGATACAGAACTGATCATGGATCGATTTTATTATCTAAATACATTCAATATGATTGGTCCAAAAATAATTTTGGATTGCAACAAATAATTTTATGAGCAACAACAGATAAAATTTGGAAAGGCGTCAAGATCAGATAGGCGATTTTACAGAACTAATTGCAGCCATAGCATGAGGAATTTGAAGAAACGGTTGAAAACCCAGAACCCAAATGGACCCATTTACCGTTAGTGTAGAGCGTTCCCTAAAAAATGAACGATTTGAGAGATATTCATGTCTTTTTACGAGGTAAATTTCAGGTGGCGAAAATTAATAGTGATGCCCAGACTATTCATTCATTGTATAAATATATGAGAAAGTTCAAAGCCATAGGGATCCAAGAATTGGAGAGGAGGATTTTTATCCTTTCTCTTTTGTATATTATATCTTTTCTAAACTTTTATTTCTTTTCAAATGGAGTAATGGATGGTTGGAATCTTTGGGAAAATAGACGACTATTTTCAAAGAAGAATATGGAATTCTAGGTTGCTTAATGGCTTGTCCTGTGAGTAAAATGGTTTTATTTTCATTATAATATATTCATATTCTTTGAATAATTGATTATGCATTGATTTAATATCATTTATGTATTAATTTTTCTAATCTTTAAAGTCTATTATCCAAAAAATTCCTTCCAGGACTACAAAATGGACAAGTGATTCCAAAAACTTAATATAATGAAATATATGCATTTTGGCTTTAGCCTTTTGTTTATAATGTTGTTATTTATGTTTTTTTTAATCCTGTTATATGTGCAGGTCTGATATCTTTAGATTAAATGATATGTGATGTGTAGGAGGTTTATATTATAAATACCATCTATCATTTGCTTCATCAAAATACAAATGCTATGATTATATTTTCGATTTAAATAATGAGATTTATCTTTGAGTTTTAAATTGAATGATAAAATGAATAGATTGCTTCCAGATTTATCTTGCTATAATCATGTATAATTATGAGATCACGGGTTTATGTTTTTGTTTCCTTTTCCGTCATTAAAACCTAAGCTGCCAATACATGTTCTGAATTTATTTAGAATAGTCATAAGGTTCATTGCAGATTTCTCTCTTGGACATGGCAGTTGGATGTTCACCACTTATGCAGATGCTTGGATACACCTCACTAATTCATTGACATGATAACTTAGTTGTATTTTTCTATCATTTACATATCATTGAAACTAGAATGTATGGTTAAGCTTTGACTATCCACATGTTCATATTTCATTAACTTTTTTTTGCAAGATTCTTTAAATTTATAAAAGAAAAACAATAAATATTTTTATGTGCTTCCTTTATTTGCTTCCTAGAAGCAATCATTTTTCACATCGATTTTTGTAAGTTTCGATTAAAATTTGCATCTTGTAAATCATGTAAATAAATGAGACTTGTATATCTTCTGCATAAATACAACTACTACAGTTACATTAGTACATACATACATACATACATACATACATACATACATACATACATACATACATACATACATACATACATACATACATACANTAGTGTTTAGTAATTAGTTAGTTATTTCTCTCTTTTATTAGTTTCTTTTAGGATTCTTAGATTGGCTAACGGAGCCATTAAACCCGTCAGAATGAGTTACACCAAATGGATTGGGTTATTTAGACAACCCCAGACTGGACTCGCTATTCCAGTTGATGGATGGTCAATTTCGCCTATCAACAAATGGCGCTAGAAGGAGGGCCAGACTGACAAGATGACCTTATAGGATTTTTTGTTTCGAATTTAATTAATTTCCCATGGCTCCCCAAATCACTGTGTTGCAACATGCTTTCCACTTCCGATTACCTGATATTCCCAACAAGATAGTCTCTTTCTTGTCTGAACTCACCTTTTATGGTGGGGGGAATGTATCTGCAAAAGACCATATTAACAAGTTTTGGTGTAAATGCATCAAGCATGATATTTCTGATTTAAAGGTTTTGTACAGATTGTTTTCTTTTACTTTCAGGGGTTGGATTAAACATTGGTTTGAGTCTTTTCTAGCATATCACATTTTTGATTGGTTTTAGTTTGTAGATGAATTTTTAGATGCTTTTGAAATCTATGATTACAATCAATTATGTGAAGAATTTTAGACTTTTCTAATCAATGGTGATTCATCTTCAAAAGGATTTTCGACAAGAATCCATCATGTTCTTTGTAAATTTAATCTTGATGACATGCATTTGTATTAAATCTCCTCTATGATGCTTGCATCTAGTCATATTCGATCACAAATGATGAAGCAGTTACAAATACTATCACTCAATTGAAAGAAGAATTGTGTTCACAGGATGAGAGGGATCCATCCAAAAATGTTGAACAAGCAAGGGAGGTAAAATCTATTAAAAATTTTCTTGCTGACAATCAAATTGGTTTTTCCTCTAAATCATTGTATTTTCAGTCCTTGACCATCGTGGAATAAGATTCGATGTTGGGTCAAGGTGAATGTCCTCATTCTCCTAAATCTTGCTCTAATCAATATTTAAATTCGGTTATTGAAGAAGGCTTAGGTGATGAAAATGATCTTAATCATTCTAACATTCCAATGAAACTGATTAGAGATGTAGATCTGCAATTGGAAGAAGAAACCTTAAACCCTCATCTATAAATTGTACCTTATCAACATGAAAGATCAAATGTTTTTCATGAAAATTTTGAATTATCTATTGTACATGAGGCAAATTTAGATGATCATATTATGTTGAAGAATTTATCACCAAAACAGAGTGAAAGTTTTAAGGAAAATGAAGAGGAATGTCTTGAGAATACCATTGTTAAATATCATAACTCAAGATATTATTTTCATGTGCTTATTTCTGATTCCTTTTACTCTTTATATCCCGATCTTTTCTTAGATTCTGGTGGATTTGATACTTTACCCACAATATCTTACTCTTTGCCACCACAATCCAATATTTTCGATATGTCAAAATTTGGTGAAACTAATTCCAAACATAACACTTATCAAGTTGGATTTGATGCTCTTTCACTTCCATCACTCGAATGGAAAAATGACATGTTGCAAGATGATTTTACACGATTTATTTTTGAAAAAGACAATGCACTCATCCTTATGAAGATCGAATATTCTACATTGCATATTCATTCTTTGATTAGTTCAAATCTTAATGTTTATGCTTCACATTTCGAAATGATCAATCTCATCAAAGGAAGCGTTCAAACCAATAATCTAACTGATGTCATGAATCCTCTTATGATGTGTTCCCAATTGATATATCCATTTCATCAAAGTCATAGTTTTCATCCTAATTTTTATGACATGATCTTAGAATGGCTTGAAGAATCGTATCTAAAAAATATTCATAATAAAGATAAAGTTGTGCTTGCTTTGTTTCTACCTAAATATTTAGGAAGTAAGCATCACATGATTTTTTTAGATCCTTTGTATGAAGAAATTGATGAACACTTGGAGAATTGTCAAGAGGATGGGGCATTTTGGCTTTGGCAGATGGTTATGTCAGGTACCCATAATATTGACAAGTTTTCCAAACTTACTTATGTTCTTCCATGCCATTATGACCCATATCATGACCAGATTGTAGAATGGTTGGGGGATTCATACATAAAAAAGTTTCAAAAGAATGGTAAGGTCATTCTTGTTTTGTTTTTAAAAGAATATATAGGAGGTAAGCATGACACATTTCTTTTTTATCTGCAAATACTACATTCTTTTATTCTGATTTTCAATTTTCTATGTCGTGCAGGATTGAAGATGCTCTTGTGGCTGCACTGGAAATACGATTTTACTTATCGTTTTGATCTATTTAGTAGTTTAGAGTAGGTTTCCTTTAGTTTTATTTATCAATATTTCTTTGTGAAATAACGCAGTTATGAACACAAGCAGACACACCAAAAGAATCATAATATGAACGTTGTTAGGGAAGTCCACTTTAAATATTTTTCTCTTTTCTTTTCGTTGAATATTTCTTTTCAAAAACGCAGTATCATCATGAAAATTTTAAATGGAAAGTAAATAGATAAGTAAATTTAAACTATCAATTCAACCTTGACCCAAGGTGCCATGAGTAACACTGCACTCATCTTAATAAGGATTTTTCTATTTTTAGTCTCTTTTATTTTTAATAATAATGCTTGGTCAAAGTAAAATCTTATGCATGACTATCTTAAGAAAAGAACTTGCTCGCACATGATATTTTATATGATTTAGTTCTTCCTTTATTTTACAGTGAAATGACAGTGGATACAAAAACTCAAGTTTATCTTGGACAAAATCATTTCCTAAAAAGTTTTCTTTTGCTATTTTGATTTTGTGTACTTCTGATTTTGAATCCCATTAATAAAATTTGATTTGGTTTGTTGTGTGTTTTTGTTTTCTTTGATTATTTTGAATGAGTTTTCTTCTTATCTTTCTTTTTGAATCAATATATTTCTGATCAAAGAGCTATTGTCAAAAGAAGAATTTATTTTAAGACTTGTGTTTTTCAAGCAAATTGAAATAGTTCAAAGAGGTCCTGGTATTAAGATATAGCTTGGACAATTGATTTTTAAGTCAATTGTCACTCTCATTTTTTCCTCAAATTATCTTTGCTAGAGTATTACACTAGAGATATGGTTTAAATCTTTGAGAATTACGATGATCTTTAAACTTTTTACGTCATCCATATTCTTAAGGAATCACTTTTAAGTGCTTCCCTATTCTCTAGATGATTTCTTAAAGGAAATCTAAAATCTCTAAACCATGATAAAACTTCCAGTTTTGAAAGCAAATAAATAACATGGTCAATTATTCACCTGTATTGCAATTAACCTCCAATATCACCCCACTCTCTTTGTCATCAAGAAATCTATAATTGTATTATTATTTGAAAGTGGCATAAGAGGGTTGGAAGCAATTAAGTGTGGGAAGTGTGTGTAAACCTGTCGGGGTACTGAACAGGCTCGCTGACAGCAGGTAAATGCACACATGATATCAAGACAACTTCGTCAGGGTACTGAACAGGCCTACTGGCAACGAAACAATGTCAAGTCGAGAGGTAGCAGGTATATGTTTTTAAATTAACTTTTATGGAAGTGTACATCATGTGGATACAACTATTATATGGGATTAAAGCATTTGAGTGGGTTAAATGATGTAGACCCCCAACCTTCAAGCCGAGATCCACTCACAGGATCATTCAAATCTCTTTAACCCAAAGTGGTTCTTTCGGATCCCTATCAGAACCTTCAACGAATCAGTCCAACGGTCCTTTTGAAACCCCCTTATGCGAACAGGCACAAGGTATGAGCTTCACCTCCACACGACCACAACTAGCCCTGGCACAAGCATCTTTCACATTCTCACAATCTCGCGAATTGAAGCGTTGATCTCTCGTGCTATTTTCTTATGAAATCCCGAGATGTGATAGTCAGCGATATTTTGACTTCCCTTTTACACTTCTCACAACTCGCAACCTTGCGAGTTGGAGTGTAGAGCCTTCGTGCTCCTCCTTTGTGAAATCCCAAGATGTGATAAGAAAATTATGGGTTGACTCCTCGATGCACGAGTACACACCACCTGTAACCCTTGCGGTCCCCACCTGACAGATGGGCAACGTATTCACACGAGCCTTGCTCAATTTGACGACCTACTTTATTTTGGGTTTCAGGGTATCGAGAGTTCGGAACACTCAGTCCCAAATGTTTCCTCCTCCATTTCCCGACACCCGAAGTGCCGAAATCTTGAAACTCCATGCTAATTCCTATTGCAACTCGCAACTTCGGGACTTTTGTTCCACCGCACTCAATTCCTTGTTGTCAGGATCCCCGAAATGCTGAAATGATCTGACGGCTTGTGCAAATCATGATCAACGGTCCACATTGATTCTGGGTCCTAGAGTGATGAGTTCGCTACCTCTAACCACCCTGAAACTTATATGGATCCTACGGTCCTTGCTATATCATGAATTCTCGACAGAGAATTTCGGTCGCTCGTTGCTCCTAGACAACTTCTGTGAAATAACCCAATGTTCTCCCTTCTGAACCTTACTTCTGCTATATGACTTCGACCCTCATCTCCCTTTGAAGTAGTTCAACCTCCGTCCTCCTTTGAAGTGTTCAAAGGTATTATCCCTCCTGATATTTCAATTACAAACTCAAACCCCCAAAAGGGTTCCTTCTCGCACTCCTTGCGACAGACTTTCAAATACTACTAGGTATTTGATATTTTGACTCTATGCACTCCCTGCAACAATAGTCCTTCAAATCTCCCCTTGGTTGATAAGTTCTAAGATTTCAACCAGCCTGCGCACACCTTGCACAACTTATGTGCTTCACTTGCTCTTCTGCTGGAATGAGAACAACAGTATCCCTCCTGAGCTTTCAGAGATAAACTCTAAATCTTTGTCAATGCATTCCTTGCGGACGTTTCACTGCACTTCTTACAGGAACTCTCTCTCACTTAGGAAGAGAAACAATTGAAACTCATTCTCTTTCTCTCTTAGACTTCAAAAATTCAACAGAAAGTCATACATTCAACACAGTATTAAAGCAAATGAATAACAGAGAGAATAAACAACCATAAGCATACCATTCACCATGTATAAACAAAAATCATCATAACACCATGAAATCTGATTCAAAGCTTCATTCATGAATTCAAAGCTCCTGTACATGGACTTTTTCTACAACTCTCCTCTTCTTTTCCATGCTAATGATAAAATACCATAATGATACAATGGTGAGGGTGTTTATACCCATTTTCCCCTCCTACTCTCTAAACTGTCTAATCTTATTAATTCAAACCTACCTACTTTCATTAACTGGGCTTAAATGCCTTCTATATTCTACAGATGAGAGCAATTGCTCAAGATCTATTTACATCCTCCAAGATATAAATGAAAAGTACGCTCCTAACTATTACATTAATGTTTCAAAAATATTTCAAAAACGTGAAAAATGCGTGTTGTGCTTTCCAACTGTCTTTTGCCTCCATGCTTGCTTGACTGTTTACGATTCTCCTGCATCATTAAATGACATCCCTGTCGAGGCTATGGATTCCTGCTGGCAGCAGTGGCTTTGTCAATGGTATTGAAGTTCTTTTATAAACATTGCGATTCCTTGATTAAGCCATTATTTCAGGTTATAATCCTCTGCAAAGAAAATTCTATTTTCTGGTTATAACATTGAGCTTATCCTTATACTATATGGCCTCAGAGTTAATTTATTTCAGGGAGCTTAAATCCTTTTATCAGTATTATTCTTTTCTTTCTGAGATGAAATCTTACCAGAATAGAGATAACTTCTTCACCGAATAAGTCGCCATTTGTTGGGCCCCAACAACTCCCCCTAATTGTTTTACAAAATTTAAAGGGGCCCCCGTTAGAATCTTGATGATTATAATGAGCTATAGAATCAACCTTTTCAAATAGTTCCATACCTTGGCTTGCTTTGAGACAAACTTAAGACATTCACTATAACATAATATATTCATTACAAGAGTATATGCCAAAAGTTAGAAACGAGCATAAAAATCTCAATTTAAACAAAAACGTTAATTTTTATCAAATGTTTACTTTCGTTTAAATTATGATTATGTGTTCTTTCTTTTGATCATTAACAAGTTTGACTATTTTGAATAATGGGTTCAATACTTCATCAAATAATATCTTGGTTGGTTTCTCATTTCCATGAAATCATTTGGTGATATTAATTAATTAAATTCTTTTTTCATTTTGCATCTCATTTCAAAATAATAATAATGAAAGAATTATCTATCATTTGTTTGATTTTGTAAAAAACTAAAATTAATATTTTTTCTCCATTAACTTGAATCTTCTAGATCATATTTGAAATTTTTTTATAAACAATGTTTGTTTATAAGTTATAGTTAGTTTAAATTCATTTTTTATTTTTCTAGATTTTGATTTATTCACAATTTTTATGTTATTAATTTAGGTTTCTTTTTGTTTCACAGGTTTCTATTATCAAATATTTGATATGGATCTGATCATGGCTTGATTTTATTATCCAAATACGTTCAAGATGATTGATCCAAAAATAATTTTGGATTGCTACAAATAATTTTATGAGCAACAATAGATAAAATTTGGAAAGGCGTCAAGATTAGACATGCGATTTTACATAACTGATTGCAGCCAAACCATGAGGAATTTGAAGAACTGGTTGAAAACCTAGAACCCAAATGGACCCATTTACCTTTACCATAGAGATTTTCCCAAACAAATGCACGATTTGAGAGATATTCATGTCTTTTTATGAGACAAATTTTAGGTGGCGAAAATTAATAGTGACGCCCAGACTGTTCATTCATTGTATAAATATATGAGAAAGTTCAGAGCCATAGGGATCCAAGAATTGGAGAGGAGGATTTTTATCCTTTTTCTTTTGTATATTATATATATTTTTAAACTTTTTATTTCTTTTCAAATGGAGTAATGGATGGTTGGAATCTTTGGGAGAACGAACGACTATTTTCAAGGAAAAATATGGAATTCTAGGTTGCTTAATGACTTTTGTCCCGTGAGTAAAATGGTTTTATTTTCCTTATAATATCTTCATATTCTTTGAATAATTGACTATGCATTGATTTAAATAGCTTTAGTCTTTTTTATCAATAAATGGTTAATTATTGTCATTTATGTATTAATTTTTCCAATCTTTAAAGTCTATTATCCAAAAAAATTCCTCTAGGTCTACAGAAGGGACAAGTGATTCGAAAAACTTAATAGAACAACATATATATCGCCTCTAAGATCTTGACCCTAACTCTAGACAGAAAATGCTTAACATGGACACTGACTTCCTTTCAAATCTATCTAAACTAACACATGAGAAGGAAGGATGAAAGAAGTACCTTTTATCGACGTTTGTCCCTGCATGCTTCGAGTTGCGCTCCAATCCTTTGCTCCTCGCTGAGTTTTGTGGATAAAACAAGATACAACCACTTCCTACTCTATTGATATTAGTTTGAAAACAGATCTATCAATTAATGATAAGTTCATGTGACATTAGACAAAAACTACAAAGAAACAGGCCAAGTGTGTCATATTGATGAGAATAATGACAACAGTACTTACAATCGTAGATGCAAATGTGACAGCTTCGTCAAGTCCCATTCATCTAACCCTTGCCTGAAAGCTCCACAACCTGGATAACAACAGCTTCACTGATCACTCTCCTTTGGCTAACTGTAAGTCTCCTCCAAGATCATAAGTTTCATATCTTCAGTTCTTCCCCCTTTTCACCATCATAGAGCCTGTTTATATAGGTTAAGAGGAGCTTAACCTCTTGAGTTATCTTTAGAACAAGTTGGGAACCTTCTCCTTAGATCAGGGATCTCTTGATGAAACCAAGAATTCAAGCACAACTGCCTCCTAATCTCGAAAGATCCTCCCCTTATTCTCCTCAACGGGTCAACTACTGCCTCATATTAGGCAGCGATCCCTTAGAAGGGGCATCAGAGTGCTGTAGCGCTCCATGGTAATCTTTAGGGGAGTGCCAGCGCCTTCAAGATGAGCAACGCTCCTTCAGAGGGGGCAGGGGAGCGTTATAACGCTCCCCGAAGCCTTGTGGGGGAGCGCCAGCACTTCCAGTGCTGAAATAGGGGAGAGATCCTCCTCAAAACCTTTGTTTCAGGGTTCCTTTCAGGTGTCAAGAGTTATTTGACTTCAGTAAACTAGTTCTCCTCCTTCAAATCAGTCATATGAGATGTTATAAGTGTCTCCTTAGTGTCGTCAACATGACAGTATGTATGAACATCATTTGTGACACTTGTGACCAACTTGCGACACTTGCGAAAGTTGTAAGGAAGGTGTGACACTTACGACAATTGAGAGGGATATGCGACGCTTATCCAGTTGAGTAATTTTGACATGTAACAGAATTCCCCCCAAAGTATGAAGTTAGAAGATGCCAACTGATAACTGAAATACTTTGTAGATGTCCAAGCAAGGGTATAGACTCGGAGAACCTGACAGAAGCAACACATCAACATCCAACAAATATCATGACATATTTCAAAACCCAAGGCAGGCATACCTATGCTTGGATGATCAAGACTTAGCAGGATATGGCCGCCATAAAATACACTACAGATCCATAATTGTATTGATAAAAAGGTATAGCCACTGAAGATACAATGTGGATCTATACTCTGATGAATCAGACTGATCGTAGCCACGAAGAATACACAGTGGATCTACGAGATGACAAGACATAGCCACGACCAATACAAAGTGGATCTATGTAACAGTGTATGTGTTCTTTGTCCAATGGAAATTCATTCGTAGCCCAGGCAAAGCGTATATTAAAGTGATTGCTCAACCCAGGGTCTTCTTACCAATCCCAATATGGTACGAATCTGACCATGTGAATGAATGTATTGACGTCGAACATGGCAGAAACCACTTGATTACCGGTCAATGGTGTGAACCGTTAACAAGTGCGAGGGAGATCGCCATTAATGTCAATGATTCCCAAGGTACCCTAGTACATTCCAGCGAATGTGAATAGATGAACTGAGGTCGAACATCCGTGGAATCATTCGATCAGGGGTCAATGATGTAAACCCACTGTCGAATGTGAGGAGGCCTACCATTGAGGCATGCAGGTCCCAAAGTACCAACTGGTTTCTAAGTCTAATTCCCGGATAATGTGCTGGAGTCGACAGGAATAGACTCGTCGAGGGAGGGCCTTGATGTATCCCCCATCAACGACATGAAACAGGCATGGAGATGTATTTGGTAGATCAAATGGACATGGAATGACATAGGTTCTGAGGCAAGATATTTGGGATGGATGACTCTAGAGGCAGATACTTCCCTTGAACACTGAGGCACAACAGCAGGACATGACATGGACCAAAACTATGCAATGGATACTGTGACTTGCGTCGGGTGACCCAAAGGAGTGAAAGGAACTCGAAGGATTGGCTCAGTGCAGAGGTTCAGCGGATTATGATGTGTGCAAATGACAAAGTGTCGTGTTCAAGGGTGACTCTAAGAAGTGTTGGATGATGTTCTCAAGAGACTGCTTGGCTTGCTCCTTTCAATTTTTCCCCCATCCAGATAGATGAGTACCTCTTTTTGATTTAATGAGCTTGAGGAGGATAGCACATGCTCGATATAACTCACCTTCGGTAAGTTCCCCTTCCTTTGTTTAATGAACCGGAAGAAGTAAGGGTTCAGTCCCATATGGGTCTGTCGATGTGTGTTTTAACAAGTCCAAGGACAGAAAACTCGAAGGTTTTTTGGGATTATAGAGTTTGGAAAAACACTTAAAAGAGAACTCTCTCAGTTCCTTTTTCATACAGTAGTCCAACGAGACTGAAAAAGGGTTAAACTATCGCTCGAAAGACGCTCTTTCTGACCTTTTAACGAGTGTGAAAGAAATCAAGATCACTCGACAATCTTTTCATATTTAGAGAGTCTAAAAAGGGTTTAAAGAAGACTCCAGGGGGGTTCCTTTTTCGTGTGTTCGTATCCATATGGGTCCGAAAAAGAGATAAAAGTTTACCTGGTTACGTTCTCGTATTGTCGAGCTCGAGAACGAACTAAGACTATGCTCATAAGTGCGACAAGGTGAATAATTCATCAGAACTGCCAAGAAACCTGCGATGCTAGAAACTACAAACCAGAGTTTAGTGAAGCCATCACATCATTAGAGAAACCCAAAAATGACCATACCTTATAAAAAATGAAATTTTATAAATAAAAATTGATTTGAAATTTCATTTACCATTTCATTTGCAAGGATTCTTGGAGTAGTGGAGAATCTCATTTTGAAGCAAATCTTGTTTTTCTCGCTGCCGAAGCTACGATCGATCATTTTTCTCACCGTTCAAACCAGGTAGGTTTCCATCCCTTGCTCTTTCGATTACATGGTTTCAAATTGATTTTCATGGCATTATTTATTTAAAACACAAAGCCCTAAGTCGCCCTTCTTTGAACCAAATCGGCCTCTTTTTAAAAATAAATAAAATAGGGGGATTCTTTTACAAAAATGCATTAGAGAAGGGTTGTTAGGATGTATACACCCTTTCAATCAATTAGACCGGTCATTTTTAATAAAAGAACTCATAAAAAATCTCCCCAAATGCCCACGCAGCCCCCAAAGTTGTTTTTCATTTTTAAAACATTTTTTATCATTATTTGACAAATGTTAAAGGGCATGGTGGTTAAAAAGAGTGAGTGGTTGCTTTTAGATGACATGGGCATTTTGTTTCATGTTTTAAAATGCTTTTGAAAATCGCCGAAATTACCAAAACGTGAGGAATAACAAAATTCTTGATTTTTTGTTTTGTAGGTAATTTCGGCAATCATGATTGAATGGAAAGATAGGGAACATGAGATGGATGATTTAGCCACTCTATGGAGTCCTAGTACGTAGGCCACTTTGCGAGCTTGTGGCTTGCTCAAGTTCTTCAAATTGCAAAAAATGAAGAGAGAGGTGCTATTGCTTGAGCATGTGATTGGCCTTTGGGATGTTGTGGAACAAGGATTCCGTATCGGCACACAACTTCTAACCATTGAGTTGGAGGATGTGTACTTTTTGACCGACCTCTTGAAAAGAGGGGTCCCCATATATTTCACTGGGAAGAGGGCATTACTTGAGCAGGTGGACCTGTATCTGGCACGCCACTGCATTCCGGGAGCAAGGTTGGTAGGGGGCAGGATCCCTATCAAGGATATACAAGATCTGCCTCTCCGGTCTATACTATTCGCTATCACAAGCATGACCTGCAGCACTAGTGCTTATCTGGCATCGAGATCATAGGTGGCCTATGGTGTTCAGTGTTTGGAACCAACACTATTCAACTTGAGTGCAGTGTTCCTTTGGAATGTGAAGGAACAGATCTCACGGTGCAGGACTGGTTAGAAGAAATTCGGCTATGGCTCGTTTTTGGTCTCATTTTTTCTAGAGTGCATCCCTCAGATGCAGCCTCAGATAGCACTGGTGGTACAACCGGTGGATGAACCTCGGATGGAGAGGTGGACTAGTCTGTCTCCGAGGCTAGTTTCAGAGTTAGAGTTCCACTTTACTGGTGAATTTTTTTCCTGGCTGAGACGGCAGTACCTCTGGATAGAGGACTTCCCTTATGCCGATGTAGACTTTTGTGGGAGTATGGACTTGATTTTTCCCACGGGGGAAGACTGGGATGAGTCAGGTAAGAGATTAAGCCATACCTTGTCTAGTTTTTGTTTTTTTTAAGTTTTTATGTATATGTATTTTTTTTTGGGTATGTAAAAGAGTTTTAACAAATGTTTTGTGTTTGACATGCAGACAAGGGAGAAGTGCGCCCAACTGATATACCAGTACCAGGGCATCGTGGAGGCACCCCAGTTGCAGCAGACCCAGCAGTACCGATGGTGGGTCTCCGGGAGGTTGAGAGGAACCTCCAAGGCCTTACGATGGGTATCCCTCCTCTGCGGAGGGGGGAAGTGCCTTTACATCTGCAGCGACACACTGTAGGAGTACCAGAGAATATCAATTCTCTATTGAGGCGTGTAGTGCGTGCAGTAGTGTGTTACTCATAGCACAACGCAGTGCGGGGGGATTAGAGTCTCCCTGTGATTATGTTTTTTGTATGCCTTGTCAGGTGACGTTGTATGGGTGAACAGACCCAATATTTTGCTCTTCTACACACTTTTTGATGTAATACAAACATTTCAGTCACGCCATATATATATATACAGTTTCGAGTTTTTATTATGCCGATGATTTGTACATGATGATGTCTATGATGTGTTTTAATTTACATGCAATGTACAGTTTTGCTTTCCTTGAATCTTATATGTGGGCAAGATATCGATCCATAATATAATTAGCTAATGAATCCGAAACACTATTAAGTTCTCTCAGAATGTGTCTATATTCTATGTAATCAAAAATTCATTCGAGATGACGAACTTGCAAGTGTAGGCATAGCAGGATAGGACTACGGATAGCGTAGATGCGGTTGAGTTGAAAAACCACCAGTTGGGAGTCTAAGTAAATAATGATGCGAGAGATACCTAGAGAATAAGATTGGGTTAGCAGTCCAATAACAACATGATATTCTGCCATATTGTTGGTTGCTGGCCCTAAACAAATGCCTCCTGAACTCACCACCTGGTCATATTGGTAAATAACCCATGCTGCTGAAGCAATGTTCCGGGTATGTCGACTAGCGCCATCCGCGAACCCAAAAAAGATAGGAAAGGAAGATGTCATATGCGCATGAAAACACAGGCACATTCATGAGTGGCAATGGTAAAGACTCGAGCATGCGAAAGAAAAAGACACACCAAAACTAAATACAATAATGTACAAAGTACAAATGCTAGGTGATCTAGGCATAATACTTCTTAAGGTAAAGCCTGTTTCGGGGCTCTCCTAGGGAAATTCCATCATGATCAATTAATTCATAGGCACCTTTATGTAGGACATGCTTCACGATGTAGGGACCGTGCCACATGGGTTCTAACTTTCCTATCCCCAATTTATTGTGAGCTTGATCATAAACAAGGACTAAGTCTCCTTCCGTGAAAGTCCGAGGGTGGACAGATTTTTCATATTGATTTTTAATTCATTTTTGATGTGCCTCATTGGCGAGAGCAACATCGCGACGTGTTTCATCCAGTTTTGATAGATACCAAAATCATTCTTCTTCTGCAAAAGTATGAGGCAGGAGTTCTACTTTCAGTTTGAGTGATGGAATCTCACACTCGATCGGTAGGACGGCTTCAATGCCATAGACCAACTGGAAAGGAGTGAATCTAGTTGAAGTTTTCATAGAGGTGCGATAGGCCCAAAGAGCAGAGAACAGTTGTAGATGCCACGATGTTTTGTTTTCCCCTACCATGCGTTGGATCATGGTTTTTAGGACTTTGTTGATAGCTTCAACTTGTCCGTTTTCTTGAGGGTAGTAAGGGGATGAGTTTTCATGGCGAAAACCCAATTTGACATGTAACTCGCTCATCATCTGGTTTTTGAAGTGTGCACCATGGTCAGTGACGATGGCACGTGGTACACCAAAACAAGTTATGATGTGGTTGAAGAGGAATAGAGTTGTCGTTCGGCCGTCATTTAGGAAGGTAGGCATAGCCTCAACCCATTTGGTGAAGTAATCGACAACGACGATGATGTAACCATGCCCCCCGGCGGAGGTAGGCTTACACTGCATGAAATCAATGCCCCATTTGGCAAAGGAGCCGATGGCGATAATAGGGTGCAGCGTCATAGGGTGGGTGCGTGCCTTCTTGTTAAATATTTGGCAGGGTGGGCATTTCTTGATAGCCTCGATACAATCTTTGAAAATCGAGGGCCAAAAGTAGCTGGCATGTAGGATTTTTTGGGCTGTGGCCATTCCGGAAAGGTGACCGCCACAGGCACCAAGGTGACAATCGTTCAAAACGTGTTTAGCCTCCTCGTGAGTTAAACATCGCCGAAGGATGGTGTCGACACCACAGTGATACAAAGTGTCACCGAGGATGATATAATGGTGAGAGTGATGACGAATGCGTCGACGCTCTTTGCGAGAGATGTTGGGCTGAAAACATTGTGTTTGAAGGTAGAGGAGAATGTCTCCGTACCAAGGATCAGAGGTGCTGATGAGAAAGAGAGATTCATCGGGGAGAGAATCTCTAGGTTCGATGTTTTCATCGGCACGAGGGAGAGCACAGATGAGCTCGACAAACACCAGGGATTTTTTGGCTTTCTCCTTCGTAAACTCAAGATCGAATTCTTGAAGAATAACGATCCATTTTGAATATTTTCCCCCAAGTACTTGACATGTCAGGACGTGGTACATGGGGTTGGAGTCTGCGATTACCGTGGTGGTGCATAATAAGATGTAGTGGCGGACAACGATGACAGCTGCCAGGGCCAGTTTCTCAACATGTGAATATCTGAGTTCGGGTCTAGATAAACTCTTGCTTAGATAATAAATCACATGTTCTTCATCATTGGAGTCTTCTTGGACTAACACCATTGCGATGGTGGAAGTAGAAGCGACCAAGTAAAGGATATAATCCTTTGTATATACAGGGGGATGTAACAAAGGTGCATGGGTCAAAGCGTGCTTGAGAGCGTCGAATGACCATTGAGCTACGTCGTCCCAGATGAAAGGGATGTTCTTTTGCAGTAACCGCATAAATCCTTTAGTGATCTCGGCATAATTGCAAATGAAACGGCGAAGAAAGTTTTCTTTTCCTTGCAAACTTTGGAGTTGGGTTAAATTGGTAGGTGGAGGTAAGGCTAAGATGGCCTTGATCTTTAAGGGATCCACCCTGATCCCATCTTTGGAGACAATGAAATCGAGGAGTCGACTAGATTCGACAGTGAAAATGAATTTGTGTGGGTTCAGACGAATACGGTAGAACCTACATTGCAGAAAAATCGCGCGTAAATGATCAATGTGATCAGATCGATTTAACGAATGTGCGGGTAAATCGTCGAGATACGGTTCTGCTATATGTTTGATGTCATGAAAAGAATATGACATGGCTCACTGGAAAGTGGCTCCAGCATTTTTAAGGCCAAAAGGTAGCTTTCATAGGCGAAATTTCCCCAAGGGAAGATGAAGGTTGTCTTCTGTTGATGTGTAGGCAAGATTTCAATCTGGTTATATCCAGAAAAGCCATCCATGAAATAAAATATTACGCTGCCTGCACAATTATCGATAATTTGGTCGATGAAGGGCGTAGGGTAGTTGTCCTTAGGAAAAGATTTGTTGATATCTCTATAGTCAACGCAAACACGGATGGTCCCTTGTTTCTTAGCAACCGGGACGAGGTTGGAGACCCATTCGGTTAAAGGGACGGGATAGATAAAGCCAGATTTTAGAATTTTTTCAACTTCTACCTTTATAGCTGCGACTTTCTTGGGATGAACCGAGTGAAGATTTTTCCGAACCGGTTTCGCATCAGGGTAGGTTTTGATTTCGTGTACGATGATCGAAGGATCGATCCCTGGCATTTCCTCGTAACTCCATGCGAAGACATCGTGGAATTCCTTGAATAAAGCGGTGTAAGAAGCTACTTCGTCGGGTGTGCAATTAGCACCAAGGTTGATGTTTTCCACGACACCTTCTTTGATTGAAATGTCAATCGTGACCGTAGTGGGGATTTTACCCATGTTCCCCTCAGAAAACGTATCCTGTGTGAGGATAGGAGATTGCGGAGCTTTGGTAACATCGGGTGGGAAGACAGATCGTATGTCTTGGATTTCTTCCAAAGGTGGAAGAAAAGAGAATCTATGGTGGTTGTCATCCCAGGGCAAGTCGTCAATACTAAGCATTTCCATAATAGATTCGTTCGAAGGAAAAATATGGGAAATGTAATCGACGACAGATGATAGGGAATCCAACCACGAGGGCACCGAGTAAGAATCGGGTGCTAATGAATGTGAAGTGTTGGAAGAGGGAGAGGCAGATTGAATAGCTATTTATGTGGCCTCGGCTGGGCTCAGTGGCATTGTGTCCCTAAGCACATCGAATTCCAAAGGACTAGGCACAATCCAAGGGTCAGATGATTCCAAGGATTGGTAAGGCAAAGTCGAGATCATATTGACGATGGCAATGTGATGTGCAGTAGGTGGAAGTGGTGTAGGGAAAGTACCCATGAGGCTAGAATCTTTCAATAAGCCAACACCAACGCTTTCATACATAACTGGGTGGTCTCCCAAAAAGGGAATGTTGTTGGTAGCAGGGATGCGAGCGTCGGGTGTGCAGAAATCAAGCTGATCGATGGTAACAATTTTTCCTTGATGGGGGAATTGTACACATTGAAACACCAACGAGGCGATGATGGTCATCGTGTAGAACCAACTTCTTCCAAGTAGTAGGTTGTAATCGAGGGGGGCATCGACCACCTCGATGTCAACAGTAATAGTTTTGCTGCCCAACTGAACGACTAAGGATTGTAATAATCCGTGAGGATGAAAACCTCGTCCATCAAAGGAATGTAACATGGTAGAGGATTTGTTAAGGGCAGGTGATTTCAAACCTTTCCAACAGGATAGAGACATGACACAGGTGGAGGCTCCCTCATCCAAGATTGTCCGGTGGATTTGTTGATTGTGAACAACCACATCGATTTGGAAAGCTAGCTGGTGGGAGAGTCACGGTTGATGATCGTCTAGATTAAACGTGAGGTAGTTTGATGACTCAGGATTGAAAGTGCCAATAGCAGCTAAGAGCATTCTACGTTGGCTGGGACAGTGTTGTAGAACTTCCAAGGCGGACATGGCACATGGGGCTTGGGCCAAATCTTCTATGATATTGTAGTTTTGGGCAGCCCATGAATTAGGATTGAATGTAGATTTATGGATGGTTCTCTTAGGAGGGCATAGGATGGAGTCAAAAGAAGGTTTCTCAATCTGGAGTGGCCCGGATGGAGGGCTAACAGATGGAGGATTGGCGGAGGATGGTAACGGGTTTGACGCAGAACCATTAGCGATCTTCGGCTTATCAGGTTTAACTGGCGTGTCATATGTCACAGAGCGAGTTGTTAGATTAACTCCGTTAAACATGTAAATGTGGGCACTTGTCAAGGCCTCATCATGGGGTTGGTTGGAACTGCCCCCCGGCGTGGGGGTTTGTGCAACCAAAGATTGTTGCTGCGGAAAAGGCTGAGTGAACACAGCGGGTTGTGAATTTCCTTTGAAAATTTTGGCCACTTCATCGCGATGTGGGTAGTCTTGAGTGTAGTGATCGTCACCACAAATGAGACACGTGAATTTCAGTTTTTGTTGTGGTTGTTTTCCGGCAGCAGGGGTTTGCGGTTGGGTCTTTGGTTGCTCGTTGTTGTTGTTCTTCTTTGGTTTGTTTCTCACTTTCTTCTTGCCCCCAAGTTGTTGTGAAGGGATTGATTGGACTGCATTCACATCATAGACCTGAGTTTGAGGTGGGGTAGAAGAGGGTGCAGTCGAACTGGGAGCAGTCGTGGAAGCGGGCCGCTGGATTGTTCCAGTAGACTGGGTAGTAGATTGAGTTTTGAAGGAGCTGATAACTCCATCCGCATGAGAAGCAGTCGATGGTTTGAATGGATCCTTAGAGGCATGGGTAGAATTTGATATCAACTCTTATAGAGTACCGGACTGTGAATAGACTAAGTCTAAATACTAAGCCCGGGCGATGGCTTCTTCCTCGGTTACTACGCCACCCATGGCAACGTCACGAGCAATTTGGGGAAACAGTGATTTCGTGAACCATTCCACTAACAATTGGTCGGGAATGACCGCTTTGATTAGCCTTCATCATCGTCTCCATTCATGGATATGATCGGAGATATGTATGGAAGTCGTTTGACGAAGAGAGGTTAATAGTTCAGTACCCGTCTCATACCGAATGGGTAGTTGGAAATGTGTGAGGAAGGACATGGCAAGGAGGTTGAAGTCGTGAAAGGATGCACATGGTAATTCAATATACCATTTCGCTGCGAAACCCGTAAGTGTTTGTTGGAAAAGACGCAAACAAATCGAATCGTCCATGAGGGAGTTGGTTGAACACCACAAATGGAAGGTCATCATGTGGTTGTTTGGGTCTTCTCCAGACTTTTCGTCGAATTTTGGGATATCAGAAGGGAGTTTTTCTGGAATAGTTGGCCAAACCGGGGAATGATAAATGGGATCATTCATTAACCAAGACAAGTCTGGAAGGTCCAGGGTGGCTAGAAAAGGTAGTTGTCGGTTAACCTGTGGGTAATGTTGGTGTGGCAGAGGGACACTAGTGGGGCCCAATACTGGGTTATGTGGATAATTATAGCTCGTGGGCCCTCTCATGTGAGGTTGGTTTTGACCAAGGTACATAGGATTTGAGATTTTTTGAGAAGTATGTGTGAGCGGAGGATAACCGGATGGGTTTTGTGGATTATGGAGTGGGTTTGGAATTTGTCCATAAGGGGGTTGTTGCAGAGTCTGAAAGTTTTTTTTTGTGGAGGCATGCGGATTTCCTTGAAAAGGGACGCTCCACGGATTGGGTGTGGCGGACACATTTTGTCCTTGTGGTTGATGGTGTATTCTGGATTGAGGCTGCCCCCCAGCATGAGGGTGCCCCCCGAATGGAATTTGTCCTCTAGTGGGAGGATGCCCCCCAGCATGAGGGTCCCCTCCGAATGGGATTTGTCCTCCGAAGGGAGGATGCCCCCCAATTTGAGGTAGAGTTCCCAAGATTTGAAAGCCAGACGTCAATGATGGGTTGGTGCCACCGATCGGGTTAGGACCACCAAGACCAGTCCCTTCGGGTTGTTGGATAGGTATGGAACTTCCTGGTACAATTTGGGTAGTGGTTTGGGCAGTGGTGGTAGCGGAAGCATTCAATTCCCTAAATACAAAAGGGAGTGTAGGTCTTGGTGTAGTAGGTGTGCCAATCGGGGCTTGATTAACTACCGCATTACCAGTAGGGATAGTCGGAATGTGCGGGGCCATTGTCGAATGGGCTGTCTGAAGGGGAATAGTAGACCTTGGGCCAACGGATGGTATGTTCGGACCAACGATTGGTGTGGATGTAAAAGTGGTAGTACCAGTGAAGTGATTTGGGGGCACAGTATAAGAAAAAGGTGCATCGGCACCTTCTCCTGTTCCATAAAGATCTCACACCAAGCATGGTGGACTCCGAACAACGTCCGAAGTCCAAAAGGGGTCATTGGCTAAAGGGTTCTAAGAAGACCCAGCCGGAATGGCAGAAGGATGGATGACCACAAATTCTCCAGTGGAATTCAGGTGGAGGATTTGTCGTTCGTACCCCTCCAGAATGTGATAATCTTTTGGAGATTCTGAGACAATTCAAAAATTCTCCAAAGAGATGGGAACTTCTTCCTGGGAAGTTGTCTCATTATGAACCTCGCTCTGTTGAGGGGATTCTTCCGTAGAATGAGGAGGTAGAGGGGTGTTTCCTTCCATATTTTCTGGAGGAAGTCCCTGTAGCCTCCGCGAGCGGTGTGGAGGGTCGATGTTGGCGGAAAAGAGTCAGTGAAATAAATCTATGGCCAAATAGCGAAAAGAAACAACACACGCTAAAAAATCTAAGAATCACAACCAAGCAAACAAGACCTTATTTTGATGACCGTACTAGTTGGTGATGAAATCCAA
The DNA here is from genome assembly GCA_009831015.1 of Picea engelmannii. Lineage (NCBI taxonomy): Eukaryota > Viridiplantae > Streptophyta > Pinopsida > Pinales > Pinaceae > Picea > Picea engelmannii. The sequence continues at coordinate 286,095 of ML808554.1, read as the reverse complement.
CGTCGCATGGTCAAGTCCAGAAGGGGCGGGGATAGGGTGGAACAGTTACAATGCTGACCTGCTTAACAGACTTACGCCTTGGTGCAAGCTTCCATGCAGTAATTGTGGATTTACCCTCCAAGGAGCTCGAGTGAGTTTGACCAATGTCTACTCCAGGTGTTAACTCCCAAAATAACACCATTATTTTGGTTGGGTTTTACGGTGGATAGCATGGCTATTGATGGTTTCCTCAATTCATTGTTGAGTCTTTTAGCTGCAAAATTTTAGATTTTGGTTTAACTTAAATTTGGATTGTAAAGTCTTCTTTTTTCAAAATTGTCATTTTTTACTTTCCACAGCTAACTTGTTTTCAAAGGTTCATTGTGCGCTATGGAAAGTGCCCACTTTCAACAGCTAAGGAGATCGTTTCATCAGTTGGCGCGCTGTTGAAAGTGTCAAATCTTAAAAGGTTCTTAAAATCAGCTCTCGGATGGCGCGATGTCAAAGATACCTACTTTCAACAGATAAGGAGGGTCTTCCACAAAGTGGCGCGCTGTGGAAAGTACATACTTTCCGCAGCTAACAGGGGCTTGCAAAGAGGCACGCTGAGGAAAGTCAAGATTATCAACAGCTAACAGAGGCTGTACTCCCGGGTTGGAAACATCAAATCAAATCTTTGTTTCCATATCAGACATTGTTCACAAAGGATCGTTTAGGGTTTTGAATTGCAAATGGA
>ML808554.1:268671-284220 GCA_009831015.1 Picea engelmannii | reverse complement strand
TTATCATCTTGACTGTCTGAATATCATGTTTGAATTGAGTTATCCCACTGATCAATCTACACAAAACACAAAAAACATTTTTACTTGAAGTTACCAAGCACCTTTGGTCTACAACCACAAAGGGTTTCTTGGAGTGATAACACCAGGTACAACGAGACTTCCCGTCATCGTCACCTTGTGTAAGACCCTAAATATTATGGCCACTAAGGTTACCAGTTTGCAGTCAGCCCCTGGGCGGGAACAGTCGACAATTCGATCTGAACGTACAGATAGGGTATCAAGCCTGAAACCAACTAAAAGGATTCCGAATAGTAATTGTGGATTTACCTCAAAGTGATCCCCATAATACGATCTGACCACCACAATCAGTTAAACCACGGAGGGTTAGTCCTTGTAGCTTACCCGAATACGACCTTGTGCATAACCCCTGTGTGAGAGGGGGATCCTAGGCAGACTTATACGATAACTGGATTTGACTCTCCCTAACTCAGGATGCTACTGTTTGTTTTGGAAAATTTGGAGAGTTATGCTCACAGCCCTAATCCAAAGTATTAAGCCTAGTCTACTGTTGGTGGATTACCCTAGAAAAGAAAAAGTTTTGGATAACTTTTAATTAGCGTTGATTTTCTTATGGCTATTCTTTACGCAAAGGGGTGCATGGAAGTGAAACAAATGGAGTTATGACTCAGACCCAAAGAGTGCATCAAATATGATAAGCAGTCATTTTCTTTCGATGAACATCTATCTAAGGGAGAGAGAAAGTTCTTTTCACTAACAAACACAAATACAGAATGCCCTCAAACGATTCTTTTCTCAATCAAATCCTGATGTAATGCAAAAAAATTTAAATGCCTTCTAATATGAAAAATCAATCATAAAGATGTCTTTCATTGTTTGCGTATGAATGATGATCAATACAATATGATGCTCGTCTTGCTAATTATCTTCTTGGTCTAAATGAAAACCAAACTAGCACAAGAAAAAGTCACACAAACAATACACCCTTTCGTAGCAATCAAAACGAAAAAGCGAAAGAAAAGAAACAATCAAAGAGAAAAACAAACTTCACACCCAAAAAGAAAAAGTTGAAGAACAATGATCTTGATCGAAATCAAGATAAAGAGGTATGTAGGCCTTTGATGACCTTCACCAGGGTTTTTTACTCGGCTGATGAGGAGAGAAAACAATACATGGGTTTCAAACTTCACTCAACAAGGAAAAAATCAATGAAAAAAGTGAAGAAGGCTACAAGATCCAACTAATGAGATGTTTATTCTTCAAAAATATAGATGTCAAGGCTGAAAGGGAAGAAACATTGACTCACAAGGTCACTCAACAGAGGAAACACAGAGGCAAAAACCCAGAAAAAGCAATTCTGGAAGGTTTTTTGAGCCAAAGAGGGTTGGCGCTCTATTTCCAAAGGAAAGGAGCGTTATAGCACTCTGTGCAAAGCTATGGGGGAGTGATGGCGCTTTGTTAACACTAGGATAGGGGCTCCAGGGTCTAAAAGTCCCAGAAATGTCAAAAAATAAAAAAATTGCAATTCAATTTCGACAATTATGCTGAGTGTGATAAGGTAAGGAGCCAATCAGCTCACGAAACTAATCAAAAGAGGGGTGGACCAGGTCTGAAACAATAAAGGGATAGAACAAGGTCAATGAGGAGAAAAATCCAAACAAGAAGTTTCGATTTGAGGCTATCTCCCTAGTGGAGTCGCCAGTTTCTGTTGTAGGAAAATCTCCCTGCGGACAGGTAGATCGCCTCTAAGAGCTTGACCCTAACTCTAGACAGAAAATGCTTAACATGAACACTGACTTCCTTTCAAATCTATCTAAACTAACACATGAGAAGGAAGGATGACAGAAGTACCTTTTATCGACGTTTGTCCCTTCACACTCCGAGTTGTGCTCCAATCCTCTGCTCCTCACTGAGTTTTGTGGACAAAACAAGATACGACCACTTCCTACTCTATTGATATTAGTTTGAAAACAAATCTATCAATTAATGATAATTTCATGTGACATTAGACACAAACTAGAAAGAAACAGGCCAAGCGTGTCATATTAATGAGAATAACGACAACAGTACTTACAATCGTAGATGCGAATGTGATAGCTTCGTCAAGTCCCCTTCGTCTAACCCTTGCCTGAAAGCTCCACAACCTGGATAAAAACAACTTCACTGATCACTCTCCTTTAGCTGACTGTAAGTTTCCTCCAATATCATAAGTTTCATATCTTCAGTTCTTCCCCCTTTTCATCATCATAGAGCCTTTTTATATAGGTTAAGAGGAGCTTAACCTCTTGAGTTATCTTTAGAACAAGTTGGGAACCTTCTCCTTAGATCAGGGATCCCTTGATGAAACCAAGAATTCAAGCACAACTGCCTCCTAATCTCAAAATATCCTCCCCTTATTCTCCTCAACGGGTCAACTACTGCCTTAGATTAGGTAGCGCTCCCTTAGAAGGGGCATCAGAGTGTTGTAGCACTCCTTGGTAAGCTTTAGGGGAGCGCCAATGCCTTCAATATGAGCAGCACTCCTTCAGAGGGGGAAGGGGAGCATTATAACGCTCCCTGAAGCCTTGTGGGGGAGCGCCAGCACTTCCAGGGATAAAATTGGGGAGCGCTCCTCCTCAAAACCTTTGTTTCAGGGTTCCTTTAAGGTGTCAAGAGTTATTTGACTTCAGTAAACCAGTTCGCCTCCTTCAAATCAGTCATATGAGATGTTATAAGTGTCTCCTTAGTGTTTTCAACATGGTAGTATGTATGAACATCATTTGCGACACTTGTGACCAACTTGCAACACTTGCAAAAGTTGTAAGGAAGGTGTGACACTTACGACAATTGAGAGGGATATGCGACGCTTATCTAGCTGAGTAATTTTGATGTGTAATAGTAAGAATGCGATGCTATAGGTGAAAAACTATCATAATAAAAGAGACAAGAGCCAAATATTTGTGGATGTAGCCGAGGAGGGGGTGAACCATGGTAATACCTGTGTTGTGTGATGAATTCTTTCATATCTTTATCATCTTCAATAGTTATTATGATTATTAATGGATGAGTTGTTATATTGGTTTTTTAAGTGTTGTTGCAATATTGATGAAATGAGCTACTGGATTTACTGCATAGCCGTGAATAACAGTCTATTGCATTTATAAGTTATAATAATGGTTCAATATATATCTCCCTCATCTCACACTCAATCCTAGGTTGTAAACACATGAGTCTTACAGCCACCCATTAAATCTATCTCGAGTGAGACTACGCAATGTATTTTGTGTGGTGTGTTGCCTTCTGGTTTACCAGGAGGGTCGATAGCTTTAGAGGCTTTGTTGGAAACCCAAAAGGCATGAACTCTGGGTCAAACTCATACAATATAGAAGAGAAGAGTAACCAACAATGACCTACAGGAGGCCATCTCCAACATGTGGAGAATAAAACCATAGGTTGTCGTACAGTATCGAGACATCACCAACTTCAAGGTCACATGACATGCGATGTGGATATAGGTGTGGAAGGACCTCAATAAGCAGTGGCTACAAATGCACTATTGTATCACGGAAGGTGGCATCGACATGGCTATCAAATTTTTGGAGGATGACTGGAAGATTCCAGCCCTCACCCAAGAAATACCTACAAAGACAATAGAAGAGGAAACAGGGTAGGATGAAACACAACCTCAAGAAGTCCTAGTGCCCAATAAATGGAGGAAGGGCTAGAAAAAAACAAAGTAGACAAATGAAGGGATAACTAAGAAAAGGAACCAGAAGGGGAAAAATAATACTACGCAGCTGGCTCAAGTGCAGTAGAAACAGGTTGAGGAAGCATAGGGGACGACACCAAGTCCCAATCCAGAAGAGACAGACTTGAATAAGAGGCCAACCACTCAGACAGGGGGAGCGCGCAAGAAAATGAAGGTGCAAATAACACCTCCAGAATACACGTTCACAGAGGATGTTGCAGAGATGATAGCCTGTATGGTTCAGGATTGTATAGCTGAGGATTTTGACAATGTTGCACACCACAGGGACAATATCCAAGAGGAGTTGTCATACATGCGATAGTTCCTCAAGAAAATCAGGGAAGCCCAGACAACGAGAAGAAGCATGGGAACAAGACCATCAACATCACAATACCACAGCCAAGTGCAACATTCCACATTACACCCAATATGTTGCGCATGGACGAGATCGTGGGGTAGACACCCCTAAATGACTTAGCCCAAATCCAACTAGTATTACCACAGATACCATCCAAGGCTCTACACAAATTGCAGGTTAGCGTTACCCAAGAGGTACAGTCTCGTGCATGCATAGACTTAGCCGAATTGCAACAGGCAACGAATAAGTGGGACATGTTGGAAATAATACATGAGTAGACTAAGTTTGAGACCCAAGAGGAAAGGGAGTGCATGAATGAATTGGGGAAGAAAGTGGTAGGAACTTATGCAAATATTCCAACGACCGTGCATAGGGACGTACTCACAACAGTAGATAAGATTGATCAGATTGCACAGGGAATCAATCAATATCAAAAGGAGATCGAGAATCTCCATGAACAACATACACCTACCACTCCACCAGAAGTAAGGGAGAAAAGGAAGTAGGAGGCAACAAAGCAGCTGCAGGAGATAGATCAATAGGTCCATGCCACAACCAACTTGTTCGAGGAAACAAGACAGATGTGGACAAATTTATAATAATATAAAAAAGTCCAACAATGGGACAAGGAAGAAGAAAGGATAAGTGCATCTATCCAAGACCTCAAGCAGATGCATAATACAATGGCCATCACAGAGAGTGTCAAAGGGGAACAAGATATGAAGAAACTGTAGGCAGAACTCACCACTACACAAACATGGAAAAATGAGAGTCAAGCTCAAATGGAACCACTCTAAGAGAGAGTAGAAGAAGTTGTCGAACAAGAAGAGGAAGCCAAGACATTGATATCACAGACCCAGAAAAAATGCGTCGGATTGATCAATGATGAAATTGCAGTCCAGATAGTGGACACACTCAATGAGAAGACCGCACATGAACAAACACAAGAAGAAAATATCAAGGAGAAGTTCCAGGTGATCACCAGGGAGATCAATGAAGCAAACAAAGGTTAGGTGGCTTAGGATGAGCCACATGTCAGTGTTGGGGGCCTGTTGGAAGCGGACCAAAGCGAGAAGCAAGGCGATTTTGGGAAAGAAGGCATGCACGAGGAAGAGGAAAACTGGAAGGAATAACAACACGCGCGCATGCATGTAATACCTAACGACGTTAGGGTTAGGGTTTTAGTAATGTATTGTAATGGTTGAAGAGACAGAAACATATAAATAGAGATACCTAGGTTGTTGATTAATGTTCGTTGTCATTGATGTCAACCCTTGAAGAAAGCCTCATAGCACAAAGGTTTGGGTAATGGACCCAATATTTCTTGATATAAATATGATTCGTTATTTTTTTTTCATGGTTGATAAGAATTAAATATGGATGAACTCCAAAGTGGTCCCCTTATGGTGAAATCCTTGATGGGAAGACACTTTGTGAAGTAAGAGAACCCATGCTTAGTTGTAGAATAATGAGATGAAGGACAATGAATTTTTTAGGGAAGCTATCCTATATGGATAGTGCTTATCATTCCATTTCTGGTGGTATGTAGAACTTCACATAACTCCTCACGGTTAGAGAGTTATGACCATGTGAAGTTGGAGAACCCATGTTTGGGTAATGGATCCAAGTTTGTTTGATGGATAACGACATGATTTTTTCTATATCTGAAGGTAATACTATTCTATATGTATAGTACATGTCATTCCATTTTTGGTGGTATGTGAAATGTCACATAACTCCTCATGGTTTGAGAGTTATGGCCTTACGAAGTTGGAGGACCCTCATATGTCATCAAGAAGCCCCAAAAGGTCAAAGTAGTCAAAGTGGTTTAAGAGATTTTAAAAGGTAAATAATAAATTTAAGTGATGAGTTTATTATAATTCAAAGTGAATACAAAATAAATTATTTCAATAATAAATTTAATGGAGAAATTAGAAGTGGGTTAACCCTAAAATAAAGAAAGTGGGCCAAGTGACCTAGAATATGAAAGGAAGCTACTTGGAGAGTATAAATAAGAGGCAAGGCTCTCTCATTTTAATTACACTTGAGAATATTGAATATATATAGCTTTCTGAGGTAACCAAGGATATCTAAGATGAATTTCTGAGGGAAGGTGAAGAAAAGAAGGCCGAAATGCAAGGAAGGATAAATTCTTTTGATGGTGCTTTCTAAGGTATGTTATTTACAGGTCATCTCACCATTTTTTCTATAACTATTTTTCTATAATGATTCAGACCGTGAAATTGTTATTCCATTGAGAAAACATACCCGAGTATCTATAGTAAAAAATTGTTCTCATGGTTCGTTTTTTTTTGGGAGTTACACTCCTTGGAAAATAGAGTTTGTGGCTAGTCCTGAAACTAGTCAAAAATAGGTGTTTCAAGTAAAAATGTCATAACTTATTCATAATAGATCCAAATTCAATGAGACAAAATGTGTTGATTAGGTTACATTCTATATTTTTTTTTGTAACCTTTTTATATCAATTTAGTGAATATTGCATGCTTCGAATTCTTTACAAGGTCGCTCTCTAGAATAAGACAGAATTCAGCAAGGTATGCCATTTTTTCTATAACTCCTTTTATGAGAGGTTCCAAATAGTGAAACCTGGAGGAATTGCATAAAACACAATGAAGAACATTGTATATCAGTTTTATATCTTTATACATTACAGGTTCAAATTTATGATTACTTCAAGTAGGGTTGTTGACTAATCCAAAACTAGGCATGTGAGACTAAAGAAAAGTTTGATGAAAATGCTAGTTGCTTGTTGTTAAAGTTAAGGAAGGTTTGTAGGAATGTGATCATATACACTAGGTCTATTAAAAATATACAAATCATATTTGGATGATGAAATTGATGAGGGAGTTTGGTTGAGGTACATGTTTGAGACAAGTAGTTGATGAGTTGACACATACATGAGGTGTATAGTTGATGATTTTGGTACATATTGATGAGTCATAGTTAATGAGTAGTTGAAACATGATTGGTACACACTTGGTACATTGTTGTATGAATTTTTTTATGGTACAGGTTGATTACAGGTTGTTTGGCACAGGTTGGTGCATGGTTGATGCACTTGTTTATGGTACAGGTTGATTACATGTTGAGCTACAAGTTGATGCATGGTTGATGCATGGTTCAGATTTATTGGTACATGTTTACAGTGGTATATCTCACAATGATAGTGTGATAGTGGTTCCATCATTCTACTTCTACTTCAGGGTGGGAGGATGGGGCAAGGATACGTGGTTGTAGCCACCTTCCAGTTGTAGCCGGAAAACATAGGGGGTTATAGCCTCCTTCTAGTTGTAGCCAGAGAATTGGGTAGTTGGAGATTCCCTCAAGTTGTAGCCTGAGAAACTAGGAGGTTGGAGCCTCCTTCCAATGAATGTAATTCTTCAAGACATATAAGAAAAAACATTCTATGGTTTTCTCCCGATTTGGGTTTCCAACTGGTGTACTATGTATGTGTGTGATTGTTTATTTCTTACTGCTCATTATTGGATAGTAATTCTACATTGATATAACATTTGAAGAAAAAGGATTATAATTATGCTATTACTGATTCATCCCCCCTCTTAGTAATCCAACAATTGGTATCAGAGCATGTTCCTTCAAAAACTAGTTTAACCACTGAAAGGTAGATCATGGAGAGTACCAACTCGTATAAAAATGGAATACCATAGTTTGATGGACAGAAGTATGCTTTTTGGATCATAAGGATGAAGAAATATATACAGGCACAAGGATTTCAAGTTTGACAATCAATTTTAGATGGATACATAGCACCAGAAGTTCCACCAACAAATGACAAAGCAGTGAAACTCAATGAGAATAATTCCAAAGCCAAAAATGCACTTTTGAATGGTCTTAGTGATACGGCATTTATCAAAGTTTCACATTGTAAATATGCTAAAGAGATTTGGGAAAAGCTTAGAAATATTTATGAAGGAGATTCAAAAGTCAAAGTAGCAAAGATTCAAACTTACAGAGGTCAGTTCGAACAACTAAAAATGAAGGAAGATGAAGATATCGCAACCTACTTCTTATGAGTCGATGAAACGGTGAATGCAAACATAGGATTGGGATAAGAAATAGAAGAATCATCCTTTAGATCATATTATTAGCAACAAATATGCAGGAGTTGAGACAAGAAGAAAAATCCATTCACTAGAACAAGCACACCTACCACTCTTATCTACAATTGAACCAAACTGTTTTGAAGAAGCCAACAAGGATGAATTTTGGAATAAGGCCATGGATGAAAAATTGGATAAAATAGAGAAAAATGACACTTGGGAATTGGTTCCAAGACCAAATACTAAGAATGTGATCATCACAAAATGGGTTTTCAGGGATAAATTGAATGAATATGGATAGGTTACAAGGAACAAAGTTAGATTGGTATGTAAAGGATATGCACAGATTGAAGGAATTGACTTTGAAGAAACATTTTCTCAAGTTTCCAGAATGGAAGCAATCTATTTCTTTTATCTTATGCATGGTCCAAAAATGTTAAAGTATGTTAGATGGATGTAAAATCATCTTTTCTAAATGGAAAACTTGAAGAAGAAGTCTACATTGAACAACCAGAAGGATTTTAGTTGTCAGAGAACACATACTATGTGTGTAAATTAAAGAAGGCCTTGTATGGTCTAAAACATGCTCCTAGAGAATGGTACTCCAGACTGGATAAGTATCTGCAATAGGCAAGGTTCAGAAAAGGAAGTGCAGACAACAACCTCTACATCATGGTAAGTCAAGGTAATATTTTATTAATTTAAGTTTATGTTGATGATATTATTTTTGGTAGTGATGATGATAGGTTAAACTAGAAATTTGCAAAAGACATGTAGAATGAATTTGAAATGTCGTTACTTGTAGAACTATGAATTTGAAATGTCAATGATTGGTAGCCTACTATATGTGACAACATCCAGACCAGATGTAATGTAGAAAGTTGGACAGGTGGCACGATTTCAAACAACACCAAAGGAATCACATGTGTTAGCAGTAAAGAGGATATTCAAATATCTTAAAGGAACAAAAGAGTTTGGATTATGGTATCCAAAAGGAAAAGATTTACCACTTATTGCCTACACAGATGCAGATTGGGAAGGTTATATTGATGACCAACGAAGAACCAGTGGAGAAACGTTCTACTTAGGTGAGTGTTTGGTATCATGACTAAGCAAGAAACAATCATCAGTGTCTCTATCTACAGCTGAGGCAGAGTATATTGCAGTAGAAACATGTTGTACACAGGTTCTTTGGATGAAACAAACTTTGACAGATATACAGGTTGAGTATGATGAGCCCATTCCAATATATTTTGATAATACAAGTTCCATCCATATCTCAAAAAACCTAGTGATTCACTCCAAGATGAATTACATTCCAATCAAGTATCACTTTCTATGGGAACAAGTTGCAGAAAAGAACATCAGAGTTGAGTATGTGGGCATAAAAGAGAAAGTGGCAGACATCTTTACAAAACCACTTCCATGGGAAGCCTTTGAATATCTTTACCAAAGACTTGGAGTTATTTCTACTCCAAAATGAATGCTTATATTATATTTCTTAGATGTACACAAGGAAGCACCATAAGAGGATAGTTCAGTCAGGGGGAGAAACCCCAGATGGAAAGATACCTTTGCCATTGATGAAAAAGGGAGAGAGATTTATTAGATGTAGAGGATAGAGGCATGGTTCCAGGGGGAGTATGAGTGATATGATTTCAATATTTTATCAGAGTGTTTCCACCAATGCCAAAGGGGGAGATTGTTGATTAAGGTTGGTTGTCATTGATGTCAACCCTTGAAGAAAGCCCCGTATCCCAAAGGTTTGGGTAATGGACCCAATATTGTTTGATGTAAATTTGACTCATTATTTTTTTTTCATGGTTGATAAGAAGTAAATCTGGATGAACTCCAAAGTGGTCCCCTTATGGTGAAATCCCTCAAAGGAAGACGTTTTGCAGAGTAAGATAACCCATGCTTAATTGTGGAATAATGAGATGAAGGATAGTGAATTTGTAAAGGAAACTATCCTATATGGATATCTCTTTTCATTCCATTTCCGGTGGTATGTAGAACGTCACATAGCTCCTCATGGTTAGAGTTATGACCATGTGAAGTTGGAGAACCTAGGTTTGGGTAATGGACCCAAGTTTGTTTAATGGATAACGATATGATTTTTTCTATATTTGAAGGTAATAATATTCTATATGGATATTACATGTCATTCCATTTCTGTTGGTATGTGGAATTTCACATAACTCACGGTTTGAGAGTTATAGCCTTACAAAGTTGGAGGACCCTCATATGTCATCAAGAAGCCCCAAAAGGCCAAAGTAGTCAAAGTGGTTTAAGAGATTTTAAAAGGTAAATAATAAAGAAAAGTGATGAGTGTATTATAACTCAAAGTGAATACAAAATAAATTATTTCAATAATAAATTTAATGGAGAAATTAGAAGTGGGTTAACCCTAAAATAAGGAAAGTGGGCCAAGTGACCTAGAAGATGTTTTTAAGGAAGCTACTTGGAGAGTATAAATAAGAGTCAAGGCTCTCTCATTTTAATTACACTTGATCATATTGAATATCTATAGGTTTTTGAGGTAACCAAGTATATATAAGCCGAATTTCTGAGGGAAGGTGAAGAAAATAAGGCCGAAATGCAATGAAGGATAAATTCTTTTGATGGTGCTTTCTAAGGTATGTTATTTACAGGTCATCTCACCATTTTTTCTATAACTTTTTTTCTATAATAATTTAGACCGTGAAAATTCTATTCCATTGACAAAACATACTCAAGTATCTGTGGTAAAAAATCAATCTTGTGGGTCAGTGTATTTTGGGAGTTACACTCCGTGGAAAATAGGGTTTCTGGCTAGTCCTGAAACTAGTCAAAAACCAGTGTTTCGGGTAAAAACATCATAACTTCTTCATAACAGATCCAAATTTAGTAAGACCAAATGTGTTGGTTAGGGTAAAGTATTTAGTATTCTGTGTAACAATTTCATATCAATTCAATGAGTATTTCATGCGGGGCATGCTCTACAAGGTCTCTCTCTAGAGTAAGCCAAAATTCAACAAGGTGTGCCATTTTTGTTATAACGCCTTTTCCGAGAGGTTCCAGGTAGTGACACCTGGAGGAATTGTACAAAACACACTAAAGAAAATTGTATATCAATTTCAGATATTTATACATTACAGGTTCAAAGTTATGATTACTTCAAGTTAGGGTTGTTGACTAATCGAAAACTAGGCATGTGAGACTAAAGAAAAGTTTGATGAAAATGCTAGTCTCTTGTTGTTAAATTTAAGGAAGGTTTGGAGGAATATGATCATATACACCAGGTATATTACATAGATAAAAATCAGATTTGGATGATGAAATTGACGAGGGATTTTGGTTGAGGTACATGTTTGAGACAAGTAGTTGATGAGTTGGCACATACATGAGGTGCATAGTTGATGATGTTGGTACATATTGATGAATCATAGTTGATGCATAGTTGAAACATGATTGATACATACTTGGTACATGATTGGATGCACTTGTTTATGGTACATGTTAATTACAGGTTGTTTGGTATAGGTTGGTGCATGGTTGATGCACTTGTTTATGGTACAGGTTGATGCATGGTTCAGATTTATTGGTACAGGTTTACAGCGGTATATCTCACAGTGATAGTGTGATGGTGGTTCCATCATTCTACTTCTACTTCAACTTCAGGGTGGCAGGATGGGGCAAGGAAAGTCAGTTGTAGCCACCTTCCGGTTTTAGCTGGAGAACATAGGGGGTTGTAGCCTCCTTCTGGTTGTAGCCAGAGAATTGGAGAGTTGGAGCTTCCCTCAGGTTGTATCTTGAGAAGCTAGGGGGTTGGAGCCTCCTTCCAATTACAGCTAGAAAAAAAAAGAAGTTGGTGCTTTCAATGAATGTAATTCTGTAAGACATATAAGAAAAAACATTCCATGGTTTTCTCTCGATTTGGGTTTCCACATAAAACACTGGTGTACTGTGTATGTGTGTGATTATTTATTTCTTACTGCTCATTATTGGATAATAATTCTACATTGATATAAAATTTGAAGAAAAAGGATTATAATTACACTATTACTGATTCACCCCCCCTCTCAGTAATCCAACATAGGTCTCATAAGAAGCAGTTAGAGACTAGTCATTGTTATAGAGAGGCTTGTTGTAGCGAATTGAATGATATGTAATATTTTGTTGTATGACCTATTTTGTAAATTGTTGAGCTAGAGAGGCTAGAGGAGGATGGATACTGAGGGTTAGTTCACAGTCTAAGGAGCCTGGTGCATTCTAGTCCGCCTCATATAGATCTTACCCAACCGAGAAGAGTTGTAAGCACGTGACACTGTAGTAATCGAGTGACTATAATAAAAGAGATGAGAGCTAATTCTTTGTGGACGTAGCCCTGAGGGGGGTGAACCATGGTAAAATCTATTGTATCTTATTGAATGCATGCATTTATTTATTGTCTCAGTAGATATGGATGCATTAAATGAATGAGTTATTCTATTTCTTGCATAAATCATGAGAATGATATACTACGTTAATAGGTTACAGTAGCACTCCCAATGCATAGTTATCGGATCTCTCACTCAATCCTAGGCTATAAACGCATGATTATTGCATCCACCCATTAAGATTATCTTAGGTGAGACAACACAATGCACCTTGTGCGATGTGTTATCTTCTGGTTTACCAGGAGGGCCGATAGTTTTAGAGGCTTTGTTGGAAACCCAAATAGACATGAACCCTGGGTAAACAAACTCAGAAAGGATATAGGATAGAGAGTAACCAACATATGCCATCATCAAAGTGTAAGAAATATTGATTGTTAAATTTTGTTTCCATGTTGTCAGCTTGTATTTTTCATCTTGTTTTGCAACTAATTGATACCATGGAGATAGTGCAGGTATAAATTTAGGGAGCAATGCATTATTGTGCATGTGTTGTAGAGCAATATTGTTTTTAGGTTGGTGCATTGCAATGTGTTCCATTTGTTCTCTTTTTATTTGGGGTTTGATTATTGTTTAAGCATATATAGTTTAGAAACACAAACATTTTGGAGTTTTCCCAAAGCATTTTTCTATGAGCATATGGTGGCAATCGATGAAACTATGTCTTGTGCATCTCAACAGTGGAAGATGAGTATTACTGACACAACCAATGCTGTGTATTTTCAATGCTTATGTAGAGAATTCATGCTAGGTGTTTCCCTATTGTCGTCTTGTATTTTTTTATGTTATTTTGTAGTTGATTGATGTTATTGAGATAGTGCATTTATTAAAGGGAGTAGTTCATTATTTTGCATGTGTTGTACAGCAATATTGTTTTTAGGTTGGTTCATTACAATATTCTCCATTTGTTCTCTTTTCATTGTGGGTTTCATTATAGTATAGAAAGATATAGTTGTGAAAGACGTGCATTTTGCAGTTTTCCAGGAGGCTTTTTCTATGAACATATGGTTGTACTTGGTGCGACTATGTCCTGTGCATCTCAACAGTTATAGTTGAGTATGGTTGACACAGTCGGTGTGGTGTATTTTCAATGTTTGTGTGGAGAATTCATGTCAGTTATGGTCATATTGTCTCGTGCATCTACATGATGAATTGTGATAGGGGACGTATTTGAATGATATTCCAATGGAAGCATAGAAATGTAGCAATGCAGGAGGGTGGTCGATGTGGGTTCTCCACAAAAGGATTAAAATAGACAGTCTTAAGTGCACCAAGTATATCTATGAACATATGGAAACATTCAGTGTAGCGATGTCTTTTGCATGTTGGTAGTGACAGAGGAATATGATAGGAAAACCATTACTATGTATTTTCAATGCATTTGTAGAGAATTTGTGCCAGTTAATATTGTGCAGTTTGGAACCTATTACTGCAAAATCCTTGTACAAAATCTAAAGTGGCCAAGTAAAAACACTTTTTACTGGAAAATTAACAAAATACAAATAGAGCATAGAGTTGGGATTACCCCAAAGACAAGAGTAGGATGTAAATCCTCTAAAATGTATTTTAGACATATATCGACTACCTTTTGAATAACAATAAGAATAATTGAAAACCATCGAGTAGTCTACAGATATGCATTACATTTTATTGGAATTTCTTCTAGATGTGTGGAATTTCCTCCTAAAGTAGAGCAAATAAATTTACCATAAATCAGTGACCTAATTTGCAAATTATGTCGCTTGTCATAATGACAGGTGCATAAGTATTGGAAATGTAGAATTGTGAAAGTTTAGTAAAGCGGGAGCATGACTGGTGCAGGTTCTCTTCACAATGATTGAAAATAGAGTGTCTTAAGTACACCAAATATAGTTGTATGAAGTGGACGAGGATTTAAAATATATTGAGAGAATGCTTGCTCTATTTTCAGTCCTTGTGTGGGATTCTAGAGTTTCGAGCCTTGGACTGAGAATTCATGTCGGTTATGCTTTCACATTCATTGAGTTGGTTGCATAGACACTTGTGTGATTCACAGAGCACTGTCATCAGTACTTCCACATAGGTTTAAGATATAGAGAGGGGGAAATGTTTATATTTATCATTTGGTATATATTTAAATATTGTGCGGAGAACAGTTACATTTTCTCTTTCCTCACTACCACAGTTGTGCATCTCGCATCATGTTTGATAGTGTGTGATCTATGCATAATATAGTTACTTGGTTTATTCAATTTTTCATTGGAATTTACTTTGCAGTGCATACATATGCATGACATTTCCTGATAAATCAAATAAAATAAATTTACCATAAATTAATGACCTATATTGCAAATTCTGTCGCTTGTCACAATCAAGGATGCAGAACTGTTGGAAATGCAGAGGCGCAGAAGTGTAACAATGTAGCAGGATGACCTGTGTGGGTTATCCACACAAGACTTAAAATAGACCGTATTAGGTAGACCAAGTATAGATATGAACATGTGACGACACTTGGTGCAGACATGTCTTGGGCACTTTGGTAGTGGTAGAGAAATATCGCTAGCAAAACCAGTACTGTGTATTTCCAATGCTTGTGCAAAGAATTCATGTCCTTTATTATTGTCCAATTGTTGGATTACTGAGAGGGGGGGTGAATCAGTAATAGAGAAATTTAATCCCTTTTAACCATATAATCCAAGTGCTATATCAATGAAGCATTATTATCCAATAACTGCAGAGTAAATAAGTAATGAACAAATGAACAATCATACACATACACAGTACACCGGTGTTTTACGTGGAAACCCAAATTGGGAGAAAACCACAAAATTCTTTTTCTTATATGTCTTGAAGAATTACATTCATTGGAAGCACCAACTTCCTTTGTTTTCCAGCTGCAACTGGAAGGAGGCTCCAACCCCCTATTTTCTCAGGCTACAACCTGAGGGAAGCTCCAACTCCCCAATTCTC
>ML808554.1:238025-258386 GCA_009831015.1 Picea engelmannii | reverse complement strand
AATCATAAGTCTACGAAGCAGGAGGCAACACAAACTCTCCATATGTTTGGAAGAGTAACCAAACGGTGGAGGACACAACTCAATATAGCGAGCAAAGCTTCCTAAGGTCGTACTACATCCCAAAGTATGATGAATCAAACAGAAGATGTGCTTTAGCCAAGGGCGACTCATGATGCTGCCAATAAAGAAAAATACTTTTCCCATCTTCTTTTTGGGGTATATTTGATTTTTTGTTCTTTTTGAGTATTTTGAAAAGAATAAAGGAATGTTACGTTACAGCGGAGGAATGAGCACAGCAAACATACAAGCTCAAGGCACAAGGACAAGACTGATGTTCTAGGAAATACTCGGGAAAAATCCTCCAGTGGCCAAAGGTGTTAATACGCAAAAGCAAACTGTTACTAGGCTGATGGGTAAAGGATGAAAATGTGGTTGATAGAACACACAATGGTAACGTCCTTCGATGTAAGTTTAACGAGCCCAGAGAAGGGAAGCTCGGTGATTTTTCATGTTTAGAGAGTCTGAAAAAGCATAAAAGGAAACTCCATTAGGGTACCTTTTTCGTCAATAGTCTAGTCGGTTCGAGAAAGGGGTAAACTAGCACTGATTAGACGTCAATTCAAAACCATTTTTACGAGTGTGAAAAGTACAAGATCACTCGGCCATTTTTTCACTTTTAAGGAGTCTGAAAAAAGATTAACTCTGGACTCCATCAGGAATATTCTTCTGGACCATTTTAACGAGTGTGAAAGAATAAGGTCACTCGAAAATCTTTTTAATTTTAGGGAGTCTGAAAAGAGCTTAACTATGGACTCCAGAGGGGCTTCTTTTTCGTAGATTTAGTCCCTCAGGCCCGAAAAAGGAATAAAATTGTACCTGAGGATACTCTTCTAAAGAATTGGAATTCCATAGAGTATTCCTTTGTTCGTACAGTTGACCGTCCGGATCGAAAAAGGGGTAAACTACCGCCGGACAAACGTGACTTCAAATTTCATTTTAACGAGCATGAAAGGTCACAAGATCGCTCGACAATATTTTCATGTTTACAGGGTTTGAAAAGGGCTTAAAAGGAGATCCGTTGTGTTTTGGGAGTCTGGAGGGTAAGACAAAGAGTGAAAAAGACCCATGCAAATGAGGCTCAAACTCGTATTCAGGAAAGACTATACGGACTCCCGAGCCTACAGTGTTGTGAGAAACGGCATGGACACCACAATGCAACCAGGAACTACCTAGGGCATCCATGTTTTGGCAAGCTCTACCACCAAGTTGCGACACTTCTAAAGAAGATATGACAGTTCCGTGTCACAACCGGATGGGATCGATCCTATATCATAAAAAAAAAAGGCAACGAGATGCAACAGTGGGGATGAAATCCTACCCTATATGCTCAAGTTGATTTTTTGAAATTTTTTTATGGACCGTCTATATATATATATATATATATATATATATATTTTCTGAAACTCAATGAAAAATGTCCCAATACCTGATCAAATCCCTCCCATATAACTCTGGAACCACTCAAAATGGTTTTTGGTATAAAGAAACTGATAAAAGGGGCCAAAAGAGTGACAAAAAGAGGCCAAAAAGTCTATAAATAGAAGCTGGTAGCTCATTATCACCATTGTTGATTGGGAAATTGACTCTGGAACCAAAAGACCCCCTTTGCCAGAGATCGTGATTCCGAGAGCTACAGTGGATGAAAAAGACTTCTGCTTGGACCAAGTAAGTACAAACTCCCTAATCTTGCATTTCAATACTTCATTTATATCATTTAAGTTGTTTTTGGGGGTGGTCGTCGACCTCTAAGAGGCCGGCCCTAGCAAAACGCGGGTTATCCAGAGACAGCTCGCGAGTACCCGCGTGTGATGAAATTTTGATTGAATGAAGATCTAAAATCCCCCTTTTTTCTTGTGTGTTTGGCAGGATGTATGTCTAGTGGAGAGAGAGGGAGCATGAGGTTGCCAATGAGGCAGTGGCTGCAGATCCGAATGTTATGGCCGTGCTGTCGCAGTGTGGCTTGGTAAAGTTTTTCCTGTGTCCATTCATGCGTGCTCAACCCAGGCTACTGAATGCCTTGGTTGACTATTGGCACCCATATGCAGAGGCATTTATGATAGAAGGGAATTCCTTGGTGCCCACCATCGAGGATATCTATTTTTTGACGGGCCTCTCGAGGAGAGGGGAACCCGTCAACTTTCAGACCTTTCCTGCAGGGCCGAGCAAAGTCTCGGAGTTGATAGAGGAATATTGTGTGGCTGGGACCAATTAGAGGAATTCTTCAATACCTGTTAGTAGTATCACTAGCCTTACGCTTCAGACTATATTAATCTCATTGGGCGAATTACCAGCTCCGCAGTCGTGCATCAGGCGTCGCGCGCACAGATGAACTGTGAAATTCAGTGCATGAATGCACAAATTTTTGACTGGAGTACCACACTACTAGAAAGCATGACAGGTCACCTGACAGCTTCTAGGCAACGGACACACAAGAACTTCGGGTTTGGGACCATCCTGTGTTCATTCTTTTTTGAGAGAGTTCCATGTTTCATTCCTTGGCTGACAGTACGAGGACATCTGGCGACTTTCCCTGCAGTGTGTAGATGGGCAGCATTGCTGCCGCGACAGGGTGGTGGAAGGACCACAGAGGCCTTCAACGATGACTTTTTTGCGTGGCTGTCGCGACAGATCCTAGCTATCGAGGATTACCCATATGTAGGGATTGACTTTTCCAGAGATCCGGCGATACCAGTGCCTCCTAGTGAGGAGCGAGGGGAGATGGGTAAGTCTCCACCTATCTAGTTTTTTTTTGTGTGCATATGTAATTTTTATGTCTTTTTGATATATATATATCATGTTTTTGTATAACAGAGTTTTTGATGGGTGAACATTGTGTTGCGTGTAGGTGTGGGACCCGTGCGACCTGCCGATTATGCATGGAACAGGCGCCGCCCACGGCCAGAGGTCGCAGCTGCCACCGCCAGGGGAGAAATAGTAGCAGGGAACCTCCTAGCAAGGGAGGTCAAGAGGGATCTTAGGTGGATTGAGCGGAACTTCACTGAGCTCACTCGCACAGTTCCCATGACAGAGATAGAGGACTTGCTGCCCTCCATGCAGACTCATATTGTGGGGGTACCTCGGACATGGGTCCGATTGTTTAGGCGTTTGGGCCGAGATGTGTATGATTATAACAGGGCTCACAGGCCCTGAACAGACTTGTAGACTTTTATGTGCCACGAGCACTGACATGTATATATTTTTTGAGGGCATAAGCCCTAGTGACTTGTTATGGTTCCCACTTTTTGAGGCGCTTGCGCCCATCTATGTACTCTGAGAATTTTATGATGTTTATATATGGTTTTTATTTCTTTTCTGTGTCTTTATGGATTATGTGTACAAAAATGTATTTACATGTGTATGATCATGATCTTTTTTATGTGTGAGAAAGATGCCAATCTAAAATGTGATTAGCTAGAGTATCCGTGATTTGATTTAGACTCCTAGGAACATGAAAATATGTAATATAATCAAAGTTGTGTTCCAAGAGACGTACCCTAAGGAATCGTCGGTGTAAAGTAGGATCGTGCACACGGTATATTCTATTTAGTTGCGACACAACCAGTTGAGCATCTAGATAGACCTGGAGACAAGAGATACCCAATGACAAAGCGTCACGAAGCAACTCAATAACTGTGCTATACTCGGCGACATTGTTTGTGGTGTCACCTAAGCATATCCCTCTGGAAGATAACAACTGACCCTGTGGTGTAAATATTACCCAAGCTGCGGAGGCAAGCCTCCGCGTGTGTCAACTAGCACCGTCCGCATACCCAATGAACACCTCGGACTCACTTGACATCTGCCATAGTGACGAAAGATAACATTAATGACACGTTTTTCAAAAGAAACGAAAGAAAGTAATAGCACAAAGACTATACATATGTTACAAAAAGTTACCCACAGTGACCATGCTATGCGTAATACTTCTTGAGGTAGAGCCCATTCCTAGGCTCTGCCAAAGCATTCCCTTCAAAATTGACCAGACGATAAGCACCCTTTTTTAAAACCTCCTTAACATTGAAGGGTCCGAACCACATGGGTTTAAACTTTCCTGCCCCTAGGGGGTCCTTATCCTGGTCATAAACTAGGACAAGGTCGCCCTTAGAGAAAACCCGAGGACGAATGGACCTATCATATTGACACTTAACCTTATGTTTATGAGCCTCGTTGGCTAGAGCCGCATCGCGACGCTGTTCATCAAGCTGCTCAAGGTGTACTAACCATTCTTCAAGTGGAGAAGTGTCTGGCAATAACTGTACTGCCAATTTCAGAGAAGGAATTTGACATTCGATGGGCAAGACTGCCTCCAGCCCGTAAACGAGCTGGAAAGGTGAGAAACCGGTTGCAGTCTTAACTGATGTTCGGTAAGCGCATAATGCTGAGTATAACATCAAATTCCAATTGGATTTGGCTGAGTTGATGGTTCGTTGTAGCATGGTCTTAAGAGTTTTGTTAACAGCTTCCACCTGCCCATTGGCTTGGGGATAGTAAGGTGAGGAATGTTCTTGCCGTAACCCAAGCTTTGACGTTAACTTGGTCATCATTTGATTCTAAAAGTGACTACCATGGTCAGTGACAATCTCTCTCGAGACGCTGAACCTTGCTATGATCTGTTTAAATAAGAAGAGAGCTACAGTCTCTCCATCATCTTTGAACGTCGGCATAGCTTTGACCCACTTAGTGAAGTAGTCGACAGCTACAATGATATAACAGTGCCCCCTTGCTGATGGGGGGTTGCATGTAGTGTAATCAATCCCCCACTTGGTGAAGGGACTGACTATGATGATAGGAAACATGGGATTTGGATGTGCCCTCATCTTCCATGAGAAGACTTGGCACGGATGGCACTTCTTGACCAACTCGATACAATCTTTGATAAGTGTGGGCCAAAAGTAACCTTCTCATAAAATATTTTGGGTTGTTGCCAACCCAGATAAATGACCGCCACAAGCTCCTGTATGACAATCGTTGAGCACTATGACAACCTCCTCATGAGTGAGACATTGGCGCAAGATGCAGTCTACACCTCTTCGATACAACGTATCATTGAGTATGAGATAGTTCTTGGCCTGATGGCGTATCCGCCGACGCTCATCACGAGAAGCAGAGGTGGGGCACTTCAAATTCTAGAGATAGATCAGTATATCTCCGTACCAGGGCTCTAAAGATTCAATAAAAAACATATCCCCCCGAATAGGCGATTCCTCAGGCACAATGTCACCTGACTCAACCGGAAGCTCCGAGATAAGTTCTGTGAAGACCAACGACTTTTTGGACTTGGCTGAAACAAAGTCTAAGTCAAATTCTTGGAGGATTACCATCCATCTACTGATTTTTCCACCGATAACCCTTCGTGTCAACATGTACTGGAATGGATTCACGACGGCTACAATGGTGGTCTTACGAAACAGAACATAGTGACGAAACCGTTGAACAGCATGAACTGCTGCCAACGCAAGTTTTTCAAGATGGGTATAATTAAGTTCCGGTCCTACAAGGCCTTGGCTCAGGTAATAGATCATGTATTCAGAAAACGAATCATATTCCTAAACTAAAACCATACCTATGGTTGACTCTGCGACAGCTAGATATAATAGGAAATCCTTGTTATCATTCGGTGGCCATAGCAGAGGTGCGGTTGTAAGAGCATGTTTCAATGCATCGAAAGAGCACTGTAATGCTTCGTCCCAGAAAAAAGGAACGTCTTTCTTCAGTAAACGCATGAAGCCCTTGGTGATTTCGGCATAGTTGGCGATGAAGCGTCGTAAGAAGTTCGCCTTGCCTTGAAGACTTTGAAGTTGTAAGATTGTGCGTGGGGTGGGCAACTAGACTATTGCCTCCACCTTAAGAGGATCGACCATGATCCTCGTTGTTGACATGATGAAACCTAACAAACGTCCTGACGTGACGCAAAAGCTGAACTTGTTGGGATTCAAGCAAATCCGGAAGTAGCGACAGCGTTCGAAGATTAGTCTGAGGTGTGTAGGATGATCCTTTCTCTTGCGAGAGCGTGATGCTAAATCATCTAGATAGGCCTCGACTATATGTTTGAGGTCATGAAACTCAAAAGACATGGCCCACTGGAAAGTGGCTCCAGCGTTCTTGAGACCAAAAGGCATTTTTTGATAGGCGAATGTACCCCACGGACAAATGAATGCCATTTTGTGTTGGTCCTCAGGTTTTATTTGGATTTGGTTATAGCCTGAGAAACCATCCATGAACGAAAAGGCTTCACAACCGGCACACTCATCAATGATCCGGTTGATGAATGGGGTTGGATAATTATCTTTTGGACATGCCTTGTTCAAATCACGAAAATCGGTACAGACACGAATCGTGCCTTGTTTTTTATCGACTGGCACGGGATTTGACACCCATTGAGTCAAGTGAATAGGGTATATGAACCCTGCCTTAAGAAATTTCTCAACCTCAGCCTTGATAGCTGCTGCTTTCCTAGGATTAACTGGACGAAGTTTTTGTCGAACAGGCTTAGCGTCCAGATACGTTGTGATTTCGTGTTCAACTATTTTCAGATCGATGCCTGGCATTTCCTCGTAAGACCAAGCAAAAACATCGCGGAATTCTTTAAAAAGGTCTGTGTAAATCTAAATCTCTTCGGGGGAGAAATCCACTCCGACGAAGACATTCTCCATGATGCCAGGTTTTTGGGAGATATTGATAGGTATTGTGGCAGTGATAGTCGCCATATTTCCCTCAGCATAAATATCCTGTGTAGCCAAGAGGTTAATGGGACACGGCTGATCTCCCGTCATGGTGATAGTGAATTCTCCTGCCTCGATTCGGTGTAACTCTGGGAGGAAATATGATCTGTGATGAAGATCTTCCCAGGGTTTTTCCGGACCAGTCATTGCTTTGATTATTGCTTCGTCAGAAGGCAAGACTAAATCTAACGAATCGATGTTGGCAAAAGAATCCTGAGCGCAGATAGGCTCAAGGAGTGGATCCAACTCTTGTGCGGGAATCGGATCAGGAGTAGCTGAAGCTTGCTGGACCAAAGAGTATGCTACTTCAGCGACCGACAAGGGTGTGGCCATGCCAGCGTGCCCCGTCACATCCATCATGGTTGATGGGGAAGGAAGAACCCACGGATCCTGAAAGTACGTCATGCAGAATGACGAGACGTGAAAAATCTCAGCCTTGTGGTGAGTCGATATAAACTTGACATCGCTATGAGGAGGTGGGTAATCGAAAGTACCCATCAAAGATGGGCACAAGCCAACTCCTATGTTAACGACACCGGCTTGAGGATTATCAACCATGGGAACTGTGGATGCCCCCAAAGCTGGGTCAGGTCGAGAGAAGGATAACTGATCAATGGTCACTATCCGCCCTTCATGTGGAAACAATAGGACTCGAAAAACTATAGTGACCACCACTTGCATTGCATAAGTCCAACTACGACCTAACAATAGATTGTAGTCGATGGGGGAATCAACTACCTCTACTTTGACGCACATGGTCTTCCCCCCTAACTGCACAGGGAAAGAAGGAATGATTCCATGCGGTTGGAAAGAACGACCATCGAACGCAATGAGGAGAGTAGGTGACGGAGACAACTCAGGTTGACCAATGGCTTTCCAGCATGCTAACGACATAACGCAAGTCGAAGCGCCCTCGTCTACCACCATGCGGAAGATATTCCATGTAAAAGTTTTCATGGGATGAGCCACTACTATCTGAAACGCGATGTGGTAAGGAAAACGAGGTTTCAAGTCAGTCATATCTAACATGATGGTACCTGGGTTACAAGTCTCAGTAGAGCCTAAAGCAGTCAACAAGGCTTTCCTCTGAGCAGGGCAACTTTGGAGGACATCCAAAGCAGACATAGCACAAGGGGTTTGTGATAAATCTTCCACCACAGAGTAGTTCTGGGCGGCCCTTGCATTTGGATTGTGAGAAGCTCGCTAAACGCACCTTTTGGGATGCATGTCATTGATTCACCCAACATCTTCTCGATATGTAGAGGAAGAGATGGGACCTCGGCTTCTTCGCCCTTCTCAGAGGCGCTTGGTTTACTATAGTCGTGTGCTCTAGTTGTTATTAAAGCATCACTTTTCACAATATATACGTTTGCGGAAGATAAATTGTTTGGGGGAGGGAAGTTTTCTTGGCTGCCCCCCTCGGCACTGGTAGAGGCTTGAGTTAAATTTTGTCCATGCTGAAAGGGGTTAGTCAACACGTCTTGTTGTTGCTGTGTGAAAAACGTTTGGGCCTCTGCAAGTCGAGGACATAGATGGGTAGGGTGGTATTCCACACACAAGTTGCACGGATACCTCGCCTTCCATTTTTCCATGTTGCTCTCACCAGCATTATCAGTTGGTTTCTTATCCCCCTTACCCTTCTTGCATTGTTTTTTCTTCCCTTCAGGTTGCTGGTTGGCCTTTGGGTTAGTCGTCTGTACGGAGTGTACTTCCGACGTTTGGGTAGGAGGAGCAGCCACAGAAGTAGTCTGGCTGGCCGCTGAGTGTTGGATAGATAACTGTTGCAATTGTTTTGTCAATTGCTCAGCGGGCTTGGTTTGTGCTGAACCAACTATACCATCGGCATGTGGTCCAGCTCTCTGGCTAGTCTTATCCAGAATTGATCGTGGTGCATCCAACAGGATGGTATATAATAAACTAGACTGAGAGTAGATAAGCTCAAACTATTGAGCCCTCATGATGGCCTCTTCCTCGGAGAAAGCCCCAGAAGTTGCGACATCTTTGGACAATTGGGGGACTAAAGAATTAAGAAACCACTCCAGCAGGAATGTTGGTGGAACTGGCACTTTGATTAGACTCTTTCGGCGTTTCCACTCTTAGATATGATCCGAGATATGATTTGTTGTTGTCTGTTTGAAATTGGCTAGCAATTCTGTACCGGCGTCATATATCACAGGTAACTGGAAATGGTTAAGGAAAGCCATAGCCAGTTCACCGAAAAAAGAATATCGTGAATGATCAAGCTCTATGTACCATTTCGCAGCACTCCCAATAAGAGTGCATTCAAACAATTGCAACTGGACGGAGTCATCTTTCAGTGAGTTAGATGAGCACCATAAGTGGAAAGTAGTCACGTGATCACTTGAATCTTCATTAGGCTTGGCCTCGAACTTTGGGATGTCCGAAGGCAACTTCGTCGGCATAGGAGGCCAACGCAGATCATGACAGATAGGATCATTCAACAACCGTGTTAAATCTGGCAAGTGTAACGTCGCCAAGAAAGGTAGTTTAGGTTGTTGCTGATAGCTGGGATAAAAGGGTCCTCGAGTTTGACTAGCACCAGGTTGCCAGGAAAAGTTTGGCTGCTGGCCCGAGTTTTGGTAGAAACCGTGGCCCTGACCAGAGTAAGGGTTTTTCATTTGAGGAGACATCATTTGATGATTCCCCATGAAGGACATAGGATGTTGGGCATTCATCGTGCTTGACGGAATTTGGGAAGGATTACCCCATGCCGGTCCCGAGGGGAGAGGCATAGAAGTCTATCCAGGGTTCCATTGACTGTGGAAATAATTACCCCAAAATGACATTCCAGAGGAAGGAACGGATCCTTGTCCTGAGTTCCAAGGTCCTGGTATATGTGCCCCCGGTGCAGGAATAGTACCCTATGTCGGCATAGATTGTCCAAAAATGGGTGTGCCCCCAGATGGGAAAGCAGTGAATGCGAAAGTGTTATTACCAAACGTCTCGTTCCAAACAAATGGTGATGAACCTACCGACAGAGTTTGCGCAGGTGTTCCTTGATTCTTGGCTCCAAATGAACTCGTGTGTGCAGGTTGCCCGACGGACTGCTGATGCAATCCACTAAGAGAAGGGGGCGAAGGAGGGATATGACCCCTAGCGTAAGGAAAAACATTGAAAGGGATAGGAATGCCCCCAAGTTGACCTCGCAGAGGAGCGTTAGAGCTCCCTGCCCCCAGACCCAAAGTCTGTAAAGTGGAGGATGTGAGTGCAGGACTTGTACCTGAACTAGGCATACCGTATGAAAATGGAGGGCCTGTCACACAAGGTGTGTAAGGAGGTGTGGCCGCCGCGATAGGTGGGGTCGGTCCACTGTGTGACGTAGTTGCGGCCGAGGCCATGGTGGCCCGGACCGTCAACAATGGTAAGTTAGGAGAAGCTTCTCCTGTGGTAGAAATAGTGATAGGAATGGAAGAATTCCCAGAGGAAGTAACAGAGTTTGGTTCCATAACTGGGTTAGGCACTGACAGACTTTCGTAAAATTGAATTGGCACAATAATGTCCAGCCAAGTATCAGTGTTTGAGGTTTCAACCGATCCAAGATTGGTGGTTGATTCCTCTGGGAGTTTTTCGGGCTCAATGGTTTGAAACTCGGTTTCTTCGAAAGACCCTTGTTGGTCTAGCTTCCACCTCAATGGTGGCTGGGGTGGCTCCAGTATAACCGACGGCAGGCCCAGAAGCCTTCGTGATCGGCGGAGCTCTGAATCCTCCACTGTGTGAGAAGATTCACGACACGCTAAGGTATTCTACACAAACAATCTGTAACACACACTAAAAGAAATCCCCTAACAGATAAATCAAGCAAGCACTAAACTAGTTGGAAGAACAGTTACAACAACCAACACTAGAGCAACTTACCGGTGCAAGTGCAACTCGAATACGGAAGCACCCTCCAGGTATACTCTGTAAAGCGTGGCCCGATGTCTGTCCTAGGTACTGCGGTATACCCCCGCAGTCACCTGTGTATGTCACTAGAAAAGATTGGCAACTAGTTTGCTAGCACGTGAACAGTCACCAGGCGGGTACAGTCGATAGTCGGGTAGACCACAATGAGCAGGGTATCAAGCCCAAAACCTGTCAAGGGTATCGAGAGAAAATGGTCCGGAAGACAACTGAGGACCTCGAATGGATTCAAGACCCACAAAGCTCCATGGAAAATGCAAACGACGGAATCCATTAACAAATCCTTGATATGTGTTATCCACAACACTCAGTCCAGCTTTGGAGGGGTTATCTCCACTACCTTTCCTTATGCGACCTCGTGTTTATCCCCTGTGTTAGAGGGGGGTCCTGGATAACTTTCCGTAACTGGACTTCTACACTCCCTATTGAAAGACTCCAATGTTTGGTTTGGGTGGCCTTGGAAAACTTACTCTCCAACCTATTCCAAGGCCCTAGTACTGAGCTAGTGTATGCACCCTATAAACAAAAATTCTACTTGGTTTTAATTAGCGTTGCTTTTAATGGGCTTTTTAAGTCACAAGGTACGAAAGTGAAACTGATGGTGTGTAAAAGACTCAAAGAAAAATGAACAAGAAATGCTTGGAAACAAAAACTTTTACAAACAATGAAAAAACCAACAACTTTTCAACAAGAAAGACTTATTTTCCTTTTTCAATTTTCTAAGATTTAATGCAAAACTTATGAAAAAAGACTCTTTCCTAGCTAATGATGCAACAACACAATCTTCAAACCAAGAAGAAAATGAAACAATTTTTTTTTTTTTTTTTTTAATTGCAAAATGACGCAACAAGGAAAAATGCCGACAAGCACAAAACCAAGAGAATGAAAATAAAACTCTGGCTTAAAGCATAGATCACAAAATAATCAGAGCAAAGATGTGAAAAAACAATCAAGAAAGCACCGATTCTAACACTTGTCTAAAAACCATAAAACAATTTTTTTTTTCTCTTTTGTCTTTTTCTATCAAAACATCAACTAAGAAACATAGGCTAAGGATAAGATGCCCTCACCTGCTGACTGTGCAGCTCCAGACTCTATAGCCCTGAGAGGAGCTCTTCTCACCACAGGAGGGGATGACTGCCCCACCCAAGCTGAAAAGCTACCAATCAAGCCCGCGACTGTCACCAAAATAGCACGCGTTCAAACGCGTCCTGAGCTATAATAGCGCGTGGGTACCCGCGGGCTACACTTAAATAGGCCGCGGGTCTGTATAAAGGCTAAGATAAAACAACACACATGCAGCCCAGACCTGAAAAAGGCCTCTGGTATTGACAACTAGGGTCTCTAAAAGGCTTGGATGCTTTTACTTCAACAGAAAAGGAAAATTTGCAAAAAGAAAACAAATGCAAAGAATAACCAACACAATAAGGCAGACTAAAAAACAAGACAATAAACCAACAAGACCCAGACAGGATCCAGAAATCCCCCTGAGAAGGTAAACTTCTGACAGGGAAGAGGAGACTGCCTCTCAATATTTCTGAGTGCTACACGCTACTGAAACCTCTGCAACAAGCGTTCAAATGCGGGCTACAGAAGGTTAGGGTGCGGATTACACGCGTGCAGGCCTTCTGTAGGCCGCGTGTACCTCTGTGTGTCCCGAGAATAAATGTCAAGCAACAGTCAAGGAAAAACTGGTATTGATAACCAGGTTCCCTTCTAGCTTTGACCTAACACACAACAAATAAACAAAGAAACTGAAACTCTACTTCTTTGAACTACCCAAAAAAACCTTTAACTAAATCCGGGAAACCCTAAAAGTAAATCTCCCCAGCGGAGTCACCAATTCTGTTGTGGGGAAATTGCACCCTATGGACTAACAAGATAGGGCTTAAACTTTCATGCAGATCATGACCCTTCAGAAATTACTTTTAACCTTCTACCCCAAACCTAAAACCCTTTTTCGCATGCAAACATGGAAATAACCAACTAACCTTTTTTATAGACGGTTGGTGTAGATGTTGCGTTGCACTTTATCCCCTTTGCTTCTGTTGCTCCTTCCAAAAAGTGATCTTGCAATCAAGAAAAAACTACGCATGCATGCTATTGTTCTACTAGAGGGTTAGAGATTAAGCATCAATCAAATAAAACATATAAGACTCTTGCATTTGGGATGGGAAAAGTATCTTTTTATTAATCTCAAGATGAATCAACTTACAATGATTATAGAGACCAGCCACTGTTCCTTGATCTTGATCGTGGGCTCCTCCTCTTCTTTTTCCTCCAACTGATTTGCTTGAATTCTCCTAAAGCTTGAGGAAAGGCTAAAGGGTTGGGACAAAATGGATTCAGCAATTGGGCAGAGTTTCTTTGCTATGATTTTCCTCCTCCAAATAGTACCCCTACCCCTTATTTTATAGGCTAGAAGGAGCTAGGGTTTTGGGCAAACTCTCGGCCATGCATGGCTGGGAGTTCTAGTTAACTGACCCAAACCTTTTCGTTCCATCAGCAACTTTCCTGATTTTTTGCTTTGTTAAGTAAACGTTGGCTGTAGTGGGCTAGCCAACGTTCCAACGCGTGCAGTATAAGGCCTGCCAGTGTTCCAACGCACCCAGTAATGGGTTAGGGCACGGGTTGATTGATTTGAGAGGTTTTTCAAGAGTTTGTTCAGCATGGCTTTGGCAATGAAGGGAAATGAGTTGGCCTGATGCCAGGTAAGCATGGATGGTGCAATTTAGGGTTATAACACCAGGAAAAAATGTCATGAAATTCTTTGAAAAGATCCGTGTAAATCTGAATCTCTTCGAGGGAGAAATCCGCTCCGATGAAGACATTCTCCATGATGCCAGGGTTTCTGGAGATGTCGATAGGTATGGTTTCAGCGATAGTCACCATATTTCCCTTAGCAGAAATTTCCTGTAGCTAAGAGGTTAATAGGACATGGCTGATATCCCGTCATGGTGATAGTGAATTCTCCTGCCTCGATTCGGTGTAACTCTGGGAGGAAATATGATTTGTGATGAAGATCTTCCCAAGGTTTGTCCGGACTAGTCATTGCTTTGATTACTGCTTCATCCGAAGGCAAGACCAAGTCTAATGAATCAATGTTGGCGAGAGAACCCTGAGCCCAGACAAGCTCTAGAGGTGGATCCAACTCTTGTGCGGGAGTCGGATCAGGAGTGGTTGAAGCTTGCTGGACTAAAGAGTATGCTACTTCAGTGGCCGACAAGGGCATGGACATGCCAGAGTGCCTTTTCTCATCCATCATAGCTGATGGGGAAGGAAGAATCCATGGATCCTGAAAGTAAGTCGTGCAGAACGATGAAACATGAAAAATCTCAGCCTTGTGGTGATTCGATATAAACTTGACATCGTCATGAGGAGGTGGGTAATCGAAGGTACCCATCAAAGATGGGCACAAACCAACTCCTACGTTAACGACATCGGCTCTAGGATTATCAATCATGGGAACCATGGATGCCCCCAAAGCTGGGTCAGGCCTAGAGAAGGACAATTGATCGATGTTTACTATCCGAACTTCATGTGGAAACAATAAGATGCGGAAAACTGTAGCAACCACATCTTGCATAGCATAAGTCTAGCTCCGACCTAACAAGATATTATAGTCGAGGGGAGCATAGACTACCTCTACTTCAATGCACACGGTCTTCCCTCCTAACTGCATAGGGAAATAAGGAATGATGCCATGTGGTCAGAAAGAACAACTGTCGAACGTAGTGAGGAGAGTAGGTGATGGAGACAAAGCGGGCTGGCCAATGGCCTTCCAACATGCTAACGACATAACGCATGTTGAGGCACCCTTGTTGACCACCATGCGAAAGATATTGTGTGTAAACTTTTTCATGGGATGAGCCACTACTATTTGAAATGCTACATGGTAAGGCAGACGAGGTTTTAATTCAGTTGTATCTAGCACAATGGTACCCGGGTTACAAGTCTCAGTAGATCCTAAAGTAGTTAACAAGGATTTCCTCTGAGCAGGGAAACTTTGGAGGACCTCCAAAGTGGACATAGCACAAGGGGTTTGTGATAAATCTTCCACCACAGAGTAATTTTGGGCGGCCCTTGCATTTGGGTTATGAAAAGCTTTCTTAAATGCACCCTTTGGAATGTGTGTCATTGTTTCTCCCAATGTCTTCTCAATCTGTAGAGGAAGAGATGATATTTCGGCTTCTTTGCCCTTCTCAGAGGTGCTTGGTTTACTATAGTCATGCGTTCTAGTCGTTATTAAAGCATCAGCCCTAACCATATATACGTTCGCGGATGAGGAATTGTTTGGAGGAGGGCAGGTTTCCTGGCTGCCCCCTTCAACACTTGTGGAGGCTTGAGTTAAATTTTGCCCATGCTGAAAGGGATTAGTGAACACAACTTGTTGTTGCTGTGTGACAAACTTTTGGGCCTCTGCAAGTCGAGGACATAGATGGGTCGGGTGGTCTTCCGTACACAAGTTGCACGGATACCTCGCCTTCCTCTCTTCCGTGGTGCCCTCGCCAGCATTATCAGTGGGTTTTTTCTCCCCCTTACCCTTATTTCGTTGTTTTTTCTTCCCTTCAGGCTGTTGGGTGGCCTTTTGGGTGGTCATCTGCACAGAGTGTACTTTCGGCGTTTGGGTAGGAGGAGCAGCCAAAGCAGTAGTCTGGTTGGCCGCTGAGTGTTGTATAGATAACTGTTGCAATTGCTTTGACAATTGCTCAATGAGCTTGGTTTGTGCCAAACCAGTGATACCATCGGCATGTGGTCTGACTCTCTATCTAGTTTTATCCAGTATCAATCGTGGTGCATCCGAAAGGATGTTGTGCAATAAACCAGACTGAGAATAGATGAGCTCAAACTGTTGAGCCCTCATGATGGCATATTCTTCAAAGAAAACTCCAGAAGTTGCAGCGTCTTTGGATAATTGTGGGACTAAAGACTTAAGGAACCACTCAAGTAGGAATGCTGCTGAGACTGGTACTTTGATTAGACTCTTTCGGTGTCTCCACTCTCGGATATGATCAGAGATATGGTCTGTTGTCGTCTGTTCGAAATTGGCTAGCAACTCTGTGCCGGCGTCGTATCTCACAGGTAACTGGAAATGGTTAAGGAAGGCCATCGCCAGTTTGCCAAAAGAAGAGTATCGTGAGCGATCAAGCTCGATGTACCATTTCGCGGCACTTCCAATAAGAGTGCATTCAAACAATCACAACTGAATGGAGTCATCTTTCAATGAGTTAGATGAACACTAAATATGGAAAGAAGTCACGTGATCACTTGGATCTTTGTTAGGCTTGGCCTCGAACTTTGGAATGTCTGAAGGAAACTTCGTTGGCATAGGAGGCCAACGTGGATTGTGACAAATAGGATCATTTAACAACCATGTCAAATCTGGCAAGTGTAACGTTGCCAGGAATGGTAGTTTGGGTTGCTGCTGATAGCCTGGGAAAAAGGGTCTTGGGGTTTGATTGGCACCAGGTTTCCAGGAAAAGTTTGGCTGTTGGCTTGGATTCTGGTAGAAACCATGGCCCTGACCAGTGTAAGGATTTTTCATCTGTGGATACATCATTGGCTGATTCCCCATAAAGGACATAGGATGTTGGGCATTCATTGTGTTTGGCGGACTTTGGGAAGGATTACCCCATGCCGGTCCTGATGGGAGAGGCATAGAATTATGTCCAGGGTTCCATTGACCATGGAAAGAATTACCCCAGAACGACATTCCAAAGGAGGGAATAGATCCTTGTATTGAGTTCCAAGGTCCTACTATATGTGCCCCCGATGCAGGAATAGTACCCCGCATCGGAGTAGATTATCCAAAAATGGGAGTGCCCCCAGATGGGAAAGCAGTGGATGTGAAAGTGTTGTTACCAAACGTCCTGTTCCAAACAAATGGTGACGAACCTACCGGCAGAGTTGGCGCAGGTGTTCCTTGACTCCCAGCTCCAAATGAACTCATGTGTGCAGGCTACTCGACGGACTACTGATGCAGACCACCAAGCGAAGGGGAGGAAGGAGAGATATGACCTCCAGCGTAAGGAAAAGCATTAAAAGGGACATGAATGCCCCCAATTTGACCTTGCAGAGGAGCGTTAGAGATCCCTGCCCCCAGAACCAAAGTCTGTAAAGTGGAGTAAGTGAGTGCAGGACTTGTGCCCGAACTAGGCATACCGTATGAGAACGGAGGACCTATTGCACCAGGTGTGAAAGGAGGTGTGGCTGCTGCGATAGATGGGGTCGGTCCACTATGCGACGTAGTTGCAGCCGAGACCGTAGTGGCTCAAATCGATGATGGCAAGTTAGGATATGCTTATCCTGTGGTAGCAACGGTGATGGGAATGGAAGAATTCCCAGAGGAAGTAATAGCATTTGTTGCCATAGCTATGTGAAGCACTGACAGGCGTTCGTAAAATAGGATTGGTACATTGATCAATGTCCAAGTATCAGTGGTTGGGGTTTCAACCGAGCCAAGATTGGCGGTTGATTCCTCCGGGAGTTGTTCGGGCTCAATGGTTTGTAACCCGGTTGCTTCGAAAGACCCTTGTTGGTCTAGCTTTCGCCTCAATGGTGGTGGGGGTGGCTCCAGTATAACCAGCGGCAGGCCCTGAAGCCTTCATGACTGACGGAGCTCAGGATCCTCCACTATGTGAGAATATCCTAGACACACTAAGGTATTCTACACATTCAAACAGTAACACACACTAAAAAAGAAGCCCCTAAGAGATAAGACAAGCAAACACTAAACTAGTT
Organism: Picea engelmannii; assembly: GCA_009831015.1. Taxonomy (NCBI): domain Eukaryota; kingdom Viridiplantae; phylum Streptophyta; class Pinopsida; order Pinales; family Pinaceae; genus Picea; species Picea engelmannii. The sequence continues at coordinate 240,942 of ML808554.1, read as the reverse complement.
GAAAGGACAGTTACAACAATCAACACTAGAGCAACTTACTGGTGCAAGTGCAACTTGAATATGGAAGCACCCTCTGGGTATGCTCTGCAAAGCATGGCCCGATGTATGCCCTAGGTACCGCGGTATACCCCCGCAATCACTTGTGTATGTCCCTAAAAGGATTGGCAACTAGTTGGCCAGCACGCGAACAGTCACCAGGCGGGTACAGTCGATAGTCGGGTAGACCACAATGAGCAGGGTATCAAGCCTGAAACTTGTCGAGGGTATCAAGAGAAAATGGTCTGGAAGACAACTGAGGACCTTGAACAGATTCAATACCCACGAAACCCCGTGGCAAATGCAAACGATGAAATCCCTCAACAAATCCTCAATATGTGTTCTCCACTACGCTTGGTCCGGCTTTGGAGGGGTTATCTCCGCTACCTTTCCTCACGCAACCTCGTGTTTAGCCCCTGTGTTAGAGGGGGGTCCTGGATAACTTCCATGAAACTGGACTTCTACACTCCCTATCACAGAATCCAATGTTTGAGTTTGAGTGGCCCTGGAGAGTTTCCTCTCCAACCTAATCCAAGGCCCTAGTCCTGAACTAGTGTATGAACCCTACAAACAAAAAAGTCTAATAGATTTTAAATTAGCATTTCTTTTATTGGATTTTTTACGTCACAGGGTATGAAGGTGAAACTGATGATGTGTAAAGACTCAAAGAAAAAATAAATGAAAAATGATGGAAACGAAAAACTTTTACTAAATGCAAAAATCAACAACTTTTCACAAAGAACGACTTATTTTTCTTTTCAATTTTGCTAAGATTTCATGCAGCAAACATAAAGGAAATTTTTCTTGACTACGATCTACTTATGCTCTAAATGCACCGCAAAAACTTATAAACAAAAAGACTTCTCCCTAGCTATTGATGTAGAAACACAATCTTCAAACAAAGAAGAAAATGAAAAAGAGATAATTTTTATTTATTTAAGTGCTAAATGAAGCAACAAAGGGAAAATGCCGACAAGCACAAAACCAAGAAAACAAAATAAAATTCTGGCTTAAAGCGCAGATCGCAAAGAACTAGAGAAAAGAAACACAATGGCAATAGAGAAAGCACCGACTCTTACGCTTGTCTAAAAACCATAAAACAAAATCTTTCTTTTTTATCTTTTCTATCAACAATCAACTAAGAAAAATAGGCTAAGGGTAAGAGGCCCTAACCTACTGACTGTGCCACCCTAGACTCAAAAACCTGAGAGGAACACTTCTCACCACATTAGGGGATGACTGCCCCACCCTGATTGAAAAGAAACCAGTCAAGCCCGCTACTGTCACTGAAACAACACGCGTGCAGACGCGTGCTGAGCTATCACAGAGCGCGGGTACCCGCGGGTTGTACTTGCATAGGCTGCGTGTATGTATGAATTCTAAGAAAAAACTAAACACAAGTAGCCTAGGGTCCCTTGAGAGCTTGGATGCTTCTTCTTTAACAAAAAAGAAAAATAATTGTAAAGAATAACAAAACGCAATAAAGCAAACTGAGACAAGACTGTGAACCAGCAAGACTCAGACAGGATCCAGAAAGCCCCATGAGAATGTATAATTCTGATAGAGAAGAGGGGGAGTGCCTCTTAAGCTCTCTGACTCCTACACGCTACTGAAACCTCTATAGCTAGCATTCACACACATGTTGTGAAGGTTAGGGCGCGGGTTACACGTGTGCAGGCCTTCTGCAGGCCGCGTGTACCTCTGTGTGTCCTGATAATTATCGTCAAGCAACAGTCAGGGAAAAACTGGTATAAAGAACCAGGTTCCCTTCTAGATCTGACCTAACAGAAAACAAAAAAACAAAGAAACAAAAAATCTAATCCTTTAAACTACCCAAAAATTTCAACTAAATCCGGAAACCCTAAAGAGTAGATCCCCAGTGGAGTCGCCAATTTTGTTGTTGGGAAATAATACCCTACGAACAAGCAAACTAGGGTCAGATTTGCATGCAGATTTTGACCTTAAAGAAAAGACCTTTTAACTTACCACCCCAAAACTTAAACACCTCTTTCAAGACACATGCATGGAAAGGAACCACTAACCTTTTTACTGATGTTTGGTGTAGATCCTCCGTTGCGCTTTGCCCACATACTTGCGCTACTCCTTCCAAAGTTAACCTGTAATCAAGACAAAACACTATGCATGCATGCTATTTTTCTACTTGAGGGTTAGAAATTAAGCATAAATTGCACAAATCATAAATAGTTCATGCATTGGGATGGAAAACGTATTCTTTTATTATTTTCAAAATGAATCAACTTACAATCAAAGTCGAGACCGGCCACCGCTCCTTGATCCTGATCCTGGGCTCCTCCTCTTCATTGTCCTCCAATTGCTTTGCGTTAATTCTCCTTAGGCTTGAGGAAAGGATAAAGGGTTGGGACAAATGGATTCGTCAAATGGGCAGAGTTTCTTCGCTATAATTTTCCTCCTTCAAATGGTACCCCTACCCCTTCTTTTATAGGCTAGAAGGAGCTAGGGTTTTGGATGAACTCTCGGCCATGCATGGCTGGGAGTTTTAGTTAACTGACCCATAGCTTTTTGTCTCGTCAGCAACTTTCCTGTTTTTGTGCTTTCTTAGGTAAATGCAGACTATAGTGGGCCTGCCAACATTCAAACGTGTGCAGTAGTGGGTTAGGGCGTGTGTGACTTCACCCAAGAGGATTTTCAAAGAGGTTGTTCAGCAAATGTTTTGGCAATGAAGGGATTGTTGGATCATGTTGTCATTGATGCCAATGGTTTGATTGATTGATGTCATTGATTGATGTCAAGTGATTTATTGATGTCAAAGGATTTATTGATTGATGATTGATGTAATATAATATGTATTTTCCTTGATGAGAATGCATAGATGAAGATGGATCAATGAGTTGTCATTGAT
>ML808554.1:225726-237925 GCA_009831015.1 Picea engelmannii | reverse complement strand
TTTTCTCCCGATTTGGGTTTCCACGTAAAACACTGGTGTACTGTGTATGTGTATGATTGTTCATTTGTTCATTGCTTATTTACTCTGCAATTATTGGATAATAATGCTTCATTGATATAACACTTGGATTATATGGTTATATTTCTCTATTACTGATTCACCCCCCCTCTCAGTAATCCAACAGGGATATGAGTTGGCCTGATGCCAGGTAAGCATGTGTGGTGTAATTTAGGGTTATAACAATCGTGGTTGTAGATAAAATAAAATATCAACAATTTTCATTGTGTTTGCATTGCACTGCCATCGAGATGCATTGTTTTTTAACTTCTTTGATGTGCATTACATTGAAACAAAAATTGGTGTTAAAAAGGATAATAGTGAAAATAAAGAAACATGGAACACGAATTGCAGAGGTACATTTTTATAATTTCGTTTGTGTACTATTCATTTGTTGTTCATTAATATTGTGTATTTCATGTGATTTTGACATAATGGTTTATTTGTGTATTCATTGAATTTAGTGCACTACTTTTGCATGAAAATAAAACAGAGTAATTGCAGGAGAGCAACAAATGAAAAGCAATGTAGGAGAAGAAACTGAAGAACAATGTCCCAAGAGAAGGTATGTATGTAACAACTAGACAAGCAACAACCTTTTTTTGGTAACTAATATGAAAATGCAATAATATATATCAATATTGCATGGTATTTCATATAATCAAAAGTACATATTGCATATATGTCTATCGTATCTGTAGCGAGTTGGAAATTCAACGTTCGTCAATATTTGATGTGCACAACTCCAATTTATGTGCATATTGAATGTTTTGTGGCGAAGTGAACAAATTGTCACTAGAGACGATTTGGGAATTACACATACATGCCAACCATATATCAAATGTGAGTGGAAAATGTATTGGTTAGTAGTGCATTGATGGAGTAATAAACATATAGAATTATAATAGATTTAACCATTGAATTGAGAAAGGAAGTGTTAGATTGAAAAAAAAATCAGAGTTTGGAATATTTTCATTTGAAAATAAAAACATATACAAAGGTAGACTAGTACATTTCATAGAATTGCACTATGTACTTTGCTAATTTGAACAATGGTTGCATGGATTTGGGCCATGGATTTTGTGTTGTGAATATGTACTTGTTCTTTCGTATAATTTTTATCTGTCAAAGGGGAACAAGATTTGGAAATAAGATGATATTATTTATTTATATTTGTTAACACCATCACTTGATGCATCTAGTGTTATAGAGCAACAAGAAGAGAAATTGAGGATAATATTGAAATCTATTACAGGATGGCTTTTTTTTTCCAGGAATTGCACCCTGGTACAAACTTCTAACACTAACATTTGGTACTTAGCAAGTTTCACACACTATTTTCTTGGTGGTGCTCGTTCATATCATGTTGGGAGGTTAGAAAGATGATATGTTGAATTGTGAGCATTGTGAATGTGGCTAGGTTGGATACCAACACATTGCTTGGGTAAGTGAAAACCATATGTCTAGGTTGTTTTTACAACACCGAACAACTTTTGGAATGAGTAAGGTCATCCCGAAGGTAGCAACTGGATTTGGTGTACATTTGTCCTGGATGATACCATATATCTTCTTTGAATTTGTCTGGACCAGGGAAGAGTGGGCATGCTTCATCCTTTATTCCATAAATTGAAGCAGTAGATGGCCCAAGTCCTGTAGCTAGAAATTTTCCCAGTTACTCGGGCACTTGAAAATCACACAGACGGGGTAAATGTCCCAACAAATAGGCACAATGTCATGCTCTTGCTTGGATTGGATTGGTTGATAGCAAAGAAGAGGAGCACAATTGAAACTGATAGAGGGGGAAGTTCATAGAATGCATATGTTGGGTTCAACAAAGGTGTTAATCCATGGAAACAAGAACAACATATGTTGACAGAGAAAGCTAGAAAATCACAGTAAATTCAATAAAAAATTAAAACAATTATTTGGCAAGGCTAGGGATCTTGTTCATTGATTGTATGTTGGGTCCCCTTACCAACAGTTGCATTCATAGTGCAAGCCAATGTGAGAATGACATCATGGGACTACAAGCGATATGAATGAAGTTTTTCCTACAGTAAATCACATGTTTTCTAGGAGAATGCATGGATGCAGGGACTTTACGATTGAACTATGATTCCTATATTAAATAGACCTAGTGGCTGGTAGAATTGTTCAATTGAAAACTAGCAGGAGATATATTCATGGATAAATTCAAATTGGTTGGGAATATTATGGATCTAGTAAGTGGTATAAATAGTTCAAAAGACAACCATAAATTGTCGTAGTGATGTTCCTATTTTCGGGCCAGCTCCATGTGTCAGTGTTCTTGTACTGATATGTTGCAATTCAGATCTAGGTTCCTTTAATCCTATATGTAGTGTGGATTCATCATACTCCTGGTGGCCTTTTCCCAGCATGGGGTGATAAATATCCGAGTGTAACATCTGCACTATAATGATTGGTTTAATTAGTGCATAATGTTGATATAAATGTTGCTATGGCCGAGAAATGTAAATGTGAAATGTATTTCCTGAATTATAAATGAATATGATGTAATACTATCCATTGGGATATGGACAGAGATGGGGGATGATTAATCCACAAGAGAGGGGTAATTCCTAGAGAGTTCAAAGAGGGGTCCAAGGAGAAATAGTTCATGGCTATTAATTCAAACCCACTTTTCTGAATTTTTATTATCATTTGTGGAAAACTTCTATTTTTGGTTGAGTGTATGAGATCCCAATCATTGAATACTTGGCATAGGATAGATGTGTCATAGGGTGGATGTGAGAGTCACATAACATATTTATTGGAGAGCATGGGGATAAGGTATAATCAACATTGGGTAGAGTGAGTAGTCAACTGTCTTGAGGAAAGAGAGGAAAATCGTATGGGTAGTAACAAACAATTTTTTCACATTCAGTTTTGACATGAACATAAAAAAGAAAAGGGAAGAAGAGTTTTGGAGATGGACCAACATGGTTGGGTGAATTTTGGAGAATTTATGGATCATTTTGGAGTTGGAAATAAAATAACGAGGTTCTTGGTCCTGAAGAGTGAACTCCTAGGTGAGTTTCACTATAACAACAGGTGTTTTTTGTTGTTTTTGTTGGTGGATTCTTTTTGTAGTGAGTTCTAATGAGGTCCTAATAGAGAGATTCCTAGCTACCTAAGCCAGAGATAAACTGATAAATGAATGATATTCCTGATGGAATGAGAGTAGTGAAGGGGTAAATTCTTTGGGTTTGGAAGGCCAAGAGGAAGAGATTTGGAGGAAATTTGGGATAATTTAGGAGAAAATTAGTGGGTTGTGTGATATTGAGCTATGAGGGGACTGTGAGATGCACCCTTCTTTTGTGGACTCCTAGCCCTATCTTGGGGTTAACTTGTTGTTGATATTTGGGAAAATATGTATATGGTTGAGTGGAACGTCCTTCTCAGGCGTTTGGTTGCAAAAACTCTCTTTTAAAGATAAATGTTTATTTATTTTGATGAGTTATTTATGAATTCATGGTTGTGCATTTACTATGTGAATGAGCATCATTTATATGTTGTTATATATGTTTTATTAGTTGCATTCATGCTTATTTAGAATGATGTAGTTGCATTTAAATATGGATATTAGAATCTAGTTGTAAATGGAAATAAGTCGTAGCTGGTAAGCTACAGGAATCTAGTTAGTGGAAGAAAATTTCATTTTATGTGTACTTTTGTGAGTAATGTTCCAGGGTTAAGTTGGGGGATGTTACAGAATAATATCAAAGCTCAAGGTTCAACATTGAGCTTGTATGGGCTATGAGCTAGTGAAAATTGAGAATATTTATGGTTTTATATTTGGTCTTGTGGAAAATTTGGGGGAAAATGGTGAATATAAGTGAAATCCCTAAGTTGCAAGAATATTTCGAGTTTTAGTGCTTCAGAGAAGACCAAGAATAAAAATTATGGTGTTGATCTATAGCTTGCATAGTCAAATTCAGCCATGGAAGTTGAAATCCTATGTGTTTGAGGGTGGTTGTGAAGTTTTACAGATCGACGGTCCATATTAATTCAATCATGAGGATCAATGTTCGAGATTCAATCCTGAAGCGGGGAATAAGGGTGAATCTGAAGGGAGGAGTCCGATGGTGTTAGTTGAATGAATGAGGATCATTCATCATATTGAGGGTCAATCCTAGCCATTCATCAGAAGTTAGGTTTCGAAACATTCATGAAGTAGGGTGCCAATTGAGGTTCGTAGAAGAGAATATTGATGGCAGAAGCCCGAAAGTACGAGAGTCGTCAGATCAATCAGGGTCCTTTTCAACTGTCAAAGAAGAAAACTTATGGCATCGATCTGTAGGTTGCAAAGTCAATTTTTTCCATGGAAGTTGAATTCCTATGTGTTTGAGGGTAGCTATGAAGTTTTTCATATCGACGGTCCATATTAATTCAACCGTGAGGATCAATGATCGAGATTCAATCCTAAAGTGGGGAATAAGGGTGAATCTGAAGGGAGGAGTCTAATGGTGTGAGACGAATTAACGAGGATTTTTCATCGTATTGAGGGTCAATCCTAGCCATTCATTGAAAGTCAAGTTTTGAAAAGTCTTGAAGCTAGTTGAAGTCTAAAGAAGATAATCCTGATGGTAGAGGCCCAAAAGAACAAGATTCGTCGGATCAATCAGGGTCTTTCTCAACCATCAAATCTCACAAACATGTTCTTTTAGAAAAAAAAAATTGTGAGGTCTCTTTTAGAAGGAATGTTTTTGATGGATGAAGTCCAACATAGCGAAATCGATAGGGTATCATACTTCAAAGTTCAAAAATTCCAATAAAAAGTTGTGTTTATTGTTATTGCTCAAACTGTAGGTTGGGAAAATCCCGATCCAATCCACGAGATGGAAAAACCTGTGGGAGAGTCTACCCACTGTCACCTTATATAAACCCTCCCCTTTTTGGGTTGTTATATTATTTGTAGTGAAAGTCTACTCGAGTTAGATCGATTAACAACCTGTTGAGCACTCAACACACCCTAAACAAGTCTATGTCAAATTTTACTTTTTGGGTACCACTTGATCTTTTGCAATGTCTAATTCGACTTCATTATAAAAAAATTTGCCTTCTCTTATCATTTTGTTTCTCATTTATGTCTCTCAAAGTTTTCTTGAACATGCTAAAAATACATAACTTAAAAGACTAACATTATGATTAAATAATCGACAACCAAAAAAAATTTCCCCGATGCACTCAAAAAATTCGACATAGAAAAGGATCAAAGATGAAAGAAATCACTTGAGAGGACCGAGGTCACCGAGCACCGATCTTCGTCGGTGTTGACATAAGGGAGTTTTCTTTCATGACAGGCATCACACAAGGACGTCGTCGATGACCGATCCCTTCAGTATCGGTAAAAGGCCAAAAGAGTAAGCGCTAATGAAGAAATTAAATCTCCATCAATAGTCAATCCCTCATAATTTTCGACATCGACGAGTTTTAGAAATTTAGTCTGTAGGGAATGTGATAAGTTTATCCCCGATCCCCGATTGCCAACCCCCGATACCTTTCGGCATCGACGATCCTAGGTTTATTTTAACACACGTATCTTGTTAGAACCCCAACTCTGATTTAGATACACAATCAAACCACTCATCCTCATCTACCATATGTCATTGCTAGAGTGGTTAAACATGCGATCTAGTTTTCCCCTGATTTGTTAGTTGTTCCCGAGGCCCAAGTCACACCTCGAGTCAATCTTTCCACATAAACACCGTACAACGAAATCAATTAGCGTCAGAAGTTCTTAACAAGAGGATACAAATGAAAAAAATTCACCACGCATCGTCGATCCTCGACCTACCCACTAGGAAAGCAACACGATGGGACGTTTTAGTGCCAAATACGTTTAGATTCGACACATTTAAGGGGATAATTAATTACAAGTCTCACATTAGTTGCTAATTCGTGCACAAATAGAAAGGACCATTTGAACCTACCGATACCACACATCACCCTCCACGCTTCCACTGTCAAACCACGTTGAATTAAATTGCAGAGATTCAATGGTAGATTTGTTTATATTTCACTCATCACTCGGATTAATTGGTTGATATGACTAGTAAGATCTTTTCTGTTAAATCCTTTTGAGTCATTGTAAAAAGGATTATTATGTGCACAAAGGATTTTAGAGAATCCATAAGAATTAAATGAGAATTTCGAAAGATTCTGAGCTCCCCATGAGTATCAAACTATAAGATTTAACAAGCGTTACAAGTATGTACCAATTTGTATTTCTTTTGTTTTCATTTCATAATTATATTTTACCCAACATCAATCTGAATGCGATATCTAAAGGATTTAATTTCAAGTGTAGGAATGATGCCTCCAAGGAAGTCGAACACTAGGATATCATCAAGGGATCCAAAGCAAAGGGAACCATATATGGGAGAAGGATCTTCCCCATCTATTGCGAAGAAGTTGGAATTTTCCACAAGATAGGAACCAATCATCAGAACATCCACCAAGAAGATTTTCACTCAGCCTCCGACCTTTGGAGACACAAAAGAAAGCATAGGGACCAAGGCAGTACTCCCACATTGGGGATAAATTTTCAAGAATATCAAGTGGGAGGAATTCCCTAAATATACCCCACACAGCGACCCGAATATGAGAAAGCTCGACGATGAAGTTTTTCCCAATATCTGAAGATTGTACCTACACATGGTGGCAAGAAGAACTCTAGTTTTCCCCTGCATTGAACTCCTGAAGTGGCTTATCGACCACACAGAAAAACAAATATGTTTGATTAACGACGACAATGGCGAGTGTGTTGGGGATTTCCTTCCAGTGGAGGTGCAAAATTACTACAATATCAGAGACCCGGAGGAGCGGTTGAATACTAATTTTGTTGTAAGATGCTATGAGAAACATGACACCAGTTGGGTAATGGATTCGTGGTGGAGAGAGAATAAAAAGCAAACCAATAGGACCTCCAACTAGTACTCGATGACCAACTTAAGGGATTCATATATCTATCTAATGTCCCTCCTCTGCCAGTTGCATGGGGAAAAAGATTCCTCCAGGTATTCATAGTCTTTGGATCCTATAGCTTATACTATAGCCATTTCCGGAAGAGGTTTTAACTAGGGCGCCATGATCTCCAGCCAACTGAGCACTTGGATACAACAGGCCGAGACGTCGAAACAAGGAGAGACTCCATCCTTCCACATGGAATCTCATCTATTAGATGTCATCTGTTCTAGAAATGTCTTTGTTGGAATGAATTTGAGCTAGCACACCTCATAATTCTCGGTCCATGTATATTTCAACATCTTGTGGGAAAACATGTACAAGAAATCCTACTCTCATATGCAATCAATTTATCGCATGCATTCATTTTATGATTTTCAAGAAAGAGTGTCCAAGACTGTCGGTTGTGGCCAAAAAGATGATATCAAAGGTTGGTTACTGGTATCTGGATGATCATGATACATATATCAAGGTTTTCGGAGCCACTGGAGCACCACACCTGTTACCGATGTATGTCCCTAATCGACTAGTAGTAGGGGAAATCTACTACCAAACCATCCTGCAAGGTTACAATGCTACTTTGGTAAAAGATAAGAAGCAAGCATTCATACCTTATGGATTCCATATAGGCTTCTACATGGTAAAAGAAATATCTCAATCCAAGAAGGAAGGGTTGAGCCAATTGGAGTTTCGATTCCAGACTAGTCGTTTTTGCAAGCACGACCCAAAGGGTCTAGTCTTGAAACACGCATCACAAGTATCATCCCATTGGCCATACATCCATGACTGTTTTGAAGATATCTTCATGGAAAATGATCAGGATTGGGATGAAGTTGTAGTAAGGATGGATGACCCTAAGATGAATAGGTTCAAGGCCCTAAGCCTGGATGAACAGATGATGATTCACAAACAAATAGTTCAAGGAGCCCTCAGGGGAAGTGTTATCCACAATTTTGGTCATCGTGACGATGTTATGATGATGGAAAATCAAGATCTTCACTAAGAACACTTTCCTGAGAAAAGTTACAGTTGTCTGCTTCCAGAAATCACACTTTTGAAGAATGTTCGCAGGCTACCTGTATATTTGCCTGCGAGAATGCCTAATTCTCGCAGGCTGCATTAAGTTGGGGTGCGAACCTCTCACACTGTACCTAATAGTCAGGGTGCGAACATCTTCTTAAAGAGGAAAAAGATAAAGTTCTCGAGCCTTCTAGAAGAGAATCTTCTAGAAGGATGAGTTGGCATTCGAGTGGTTGGCAAAGTACTGGTTTTCCAGATATCTTGGGATCATTTCCTATCCAAGTAAATAATCTATCTTCTCCTATATATTGAGGAGATTTCTCATGGAAATGGTTAATAAGAATAGTTAGAAGCAAACTAGCAAGAGATTGATTGGAGGATTAGTGCAAGACTGTATGGAGGACTGATGCTACAGCAACAAGAGACAATAGCAAGGTCATCAAAAGTGGTTGATTTTCTTCATGCATGAGTAAGTGTGTGTCAGAGCTAGGAGCCATCAAAAGGAGATCTACAACATCAAGGCTCAGGTTGTAAGTTTCACTTTCAATTAATTCAATACAGTAATATGTCCCTTTCCCATAAAGATGATGTCACTTTATTACATAATTCCTTGATCATATGTATAGACTAGCTATTGAATATATTAATCTTCCTTTACTTCGATTGGTTTGTTCTATTCTGATCTGAATGACACAAGAGCATTGGAGCGAAGCTTGGAACAACAGAGACCTAAGGAAAGCGATCATAAGGTATGTCCATAATCCTTACCTCTTAGTTCATTTAATAGTCTAGATCTAGGGAAAGTGTATTATTTTGTCCTGTTTTGTTCTAGATCCAGGTGGATCTAGGGAGATCGGTTAGTGTCCGCACTTACGGATTTATCCTGAAACAAAATTGGCGACTCCACTGGGGACTTATCCCTTTTTTCTTTATGGTTTTTGAATTTTCTATGGCCATTTTCTCTATTTGCATTGTTCTCCTGATTTGTCAGTGTCAGAGTCCTCAGGATACCCTGAGAGACCTTCTGGGTCTATAAGCCAGTTTGAATTTTGCTTGTATTTTCAAAAATTTTATTATCTTCAGGAATTCTCGCACTGTGTTCATTTACAGCCTGTGAGAACCATTCAAGTTCGCACTTTGCATATAGAGTCCAGTGCGAACAATTCACACTTTGCATTACGGTGGCCTGCGAGAATACTATCTTCTCACACTGTGTTCCACTACTTGCCTGCGAACGGATCTTTTGAAATTTTTGAATTTAAGTTTTGACTTTGTCAACTGTTGAGATCTATTGATTTACACCTTTTTGGCTTATTGGATCATTGACTTACATATCTCTTGCTTAGTTTGCTTGCTTGAACTGATCTAGAGTTTCAAGGTTTTTCTTGCCTTTGTAGCTTGACTTTAATTTCTTGGCTCTTGTTGACATTTTTATTCTCTCTGACTTCTGGAGTTAAGTGTGTCTGACTGGCTGAGAACCAGGGATTGGTTGAGAGTTGAGTGTTTGGTGTTTCTCGTTTGCTTGTTGGTTCGAAAGGACATTTTTCATTTGCATTAAGGAACTTCTTGGTTTGCTTTTGTTTTTACTTTCGTTGAAAGTTTTGGTTGGGTTGTTATTGTTTGATTATTGATGATTTGATTTTCTTTTCTCATTAATTAGAGTTCTTCTTGGAAAGTGAACAACACGTTTTCTTTCAAGATTTTGTTTTTGCTTTTTCAAAAACATTGAAAATCAAGTTTTTAGAGTTTATTTGAAAAAGACATATAGAAATTGCTCATTGATAAATGATTGTTTGTATTGGCATCTGAAAGGAAATTGAGCATTGCATTTGCATGGTAGTATTGAGATTGATTTGGAAAAATTTCTCTCTCTCCCATAACTAGGATTCATGAAATGAAAAGAATTATATTTCATCATTATCCTTGCATTATTTGGGTCAGAGTCATACATCACGAGTTTCACTTCCGTTACCTTTGAGTAAACAACAGCTGTTAAAAACATTGCGTAATATTAAAACTTATCTAGTAACACTTTTCTAGGGCTCTTTTACACCAACATTTAGCTAGGCTAGTGCTTTGGAGTAGGAAGAGAGATACACTCTCCAAAAGCTCAAAAACAAACAATAGCATCTTGAGTTAGGGAGTGTTAAATTCCATTGGCAGCATATTGTCCTGGGAAGCCCTTCTAACACAAGGGTCAAACATTAGGTCACATTGGTGTTGGCAGAGTTACTAACCCTACTTTGTTGACATCGATGTAGAGATTGCACGTATTACGGGGGTCACTCCGAGGTATACCCACAATTATGAGTGGAATCCTTTGAGTTGATTTCGGGCTAGATACCCTGCCTTTGTGTGTGGATCGGACTGACGACTGTTTCCCCAGGCTGTACTGTTGTTTGTGGTGACCTTAGTGGCTTATCTGTCTAGGTTCTTACCCAAGGTGACTGTGGAGGGGAAATTCTTCACGGTACCTGGAATTGACGTTGGCCAGACTCACTCGGGCTCCTTGGAGGGTATACCCACGATTATGTGTGGGATCTTGCACCAGGGTGTAAGTCTGTTAAGAAGGTCGTCAACGTAACTTTTCCACCTTAACCCTACCCCTTCTCGTCTCGTTGTTGCGACGTTGGATTTCATCACCAACTAGTGGCTTCGATATTAGAAGGTATTGTTTGCTTGGTGATTGCTTCTAGATTTTGTTTACTAGTGTGTGTTGTTCGTTTCTCGAAGCTGACCATAGTATTTTCATTGCGGAGTTTGTTACTGGTTTACAATTTCTCCCCCACGACATTCACGTAGGATGCAAGGTTTATCCCCGGAACATCAAGACGTTTCACAACCCTTGCCTACTGCAACACTTGAAGGTACCCCTGAGGACTCTCCTCGTCAGGGTGAAATCCCACTTGTTACTCTATCACACGTGGACATCAGTGATGTCCCAGACGTTTCTACACCACCTCCACAAGTAGAACGCATTGATCCTCTAGGTGATTTTCGAATTACCAATACTATAGAGGACTATTGCATTCGTCATGGTGAACGAACTGTTGGATGAGTTAATCCTTTTGAAGAAACCATTGTTACATCTTCTGAATCAATTGTTGGGCCTTCTCACGGTGTAGTGGGCCAAGATCCTTTTTGGTCTGGTAATTTCCGTCGAGTTCTTTTCGGTACAGAGTCATCCCCTATTTACGAAATCAACCCTCCTATGTCTCCCAAGACAGAGACCACACTCGAGACTACTACTTATCATTTTGTTCTTCCTCCCGAGATGGCCCATCTTGAGAATACTACGAGTGTCCAAACCGGAATTACTGCAACTACTCTTCCTCCTATTAATACCCAGTGAATGCCTAAGGCTAACCCAAATTTACCCCCTGGTTACCATGCATTGAATCCTTTGTTGAATATTTCTCATCCAACACCTCCGCAAACCCCAGATGGTTCTCCTAGTGGTCCTCCTTTTCCTGGGCATCTTATTCCCGGTTTCATTCTGACACTCCCTCCGTTTCCTACTGGCAATCCTAATCCTAGTGGCAATATCCCGACTGTTGCACCAAACTTGCAGATTCCTGTTGGTGGACAGGGTAGTACGGTTCCTTTTCCTTATCCTTTTCCTGGACAAAATACACTGACTACACAACCTGTGGTTGGCGCACAACTTCCGGGTGGAACTGTCCCTTTGATAGGGGGGACCAACCTCACCTTTAGGACAAAACATACCTCCTGCATTGGCCCAGTATTGGAATCAACTTATGCAAAACTTTCCTCAAAATGCTGGAGGGCAGCAAGTTGTCCCTACTATAGGCCAACCTTATCCAGGTGGGACTAATCCTATTTGGGGTTCGGGTCAGACTACTCAACCTCAAGTCCCTACTCAGACTCAAGGTCAAAATCCTTTCGGTTACTATCCTATTCAGCCACCACAGAACCAGCCAGGGTCTTCCCTATGGGGGAAAACTGCATACGGTCCCACTGGTATACCAACTGGGCTTCCACCCCAAAGTCACCAGTATCCACAAGTGAATCGGCAGTTGCCTTTTCTTGCTACTTTGGATCTGCCAAATTTGTCTAGGATTCTTAATGATCCTATTCGTCACTCTCCCCAATGGCCTGCTATTCCTGCAAAGCT
>ML808554.1:188258-204979 GCA_009831015.1 Picea engelmannii | reverse complement strand
CTAAACTCTAACTTATCATCCTTGTTGGCTAGCACAACAGGCTTTGTATATCCGGTCTCTACTACATCCCAAACATCAACACCCAAGGCCATTAAGTATGTTCTCATTCTAATCTTCCAGAAGGAAAAATTTGTTCCATCAAATAGAGGAGGCTTAGAAGCTGAAGTCCCTTCATGAATTGTCATGTTTAAGCTTACAGATCTACCTTTAAATAAAAGGAACCCGCTCTGATACCAATTGTTGAAAATACTAAAACAACTGAGAGGAGGGGGGTGAATCAGTTGTATGTGAGCTTAAACAATTTTATACTTATTAAACATTGTTAATCTCTCTTCATGTGGTCATCAACAATATAAAGTATATGAACAGTAAAAATAAAGACCATCAGTCACACATAAAGCATACACAGAGACATATTTTCACGAGGAAACCCATAAAGGGAGAAAACCTCTTCTTCTTTGAAATGATAGGCAGTCTTTTTCAGTTCTGTACATCATTTACAATTGAGCACCAACTCAATGTGAGGCTCCTACCTCTGTTTTACAAGCTGCAACTTGTTTGAGAGCTCCAACTCTCTGTTTTCTCTAGCACCCACTAGAAGGAAGCACCAACTCCCTGAGTATTCTAGCACCAACTGGATGGAAGCACCAACTGGATGGAAGCACCAACTTCCTGAAAGTTCCAGCACCCACTGGATGGAAGCACCAACTTCCAGTTACACAGGCTCCAACCTGCATAATAGAGAACACCTGTTCTCCCTAGCACCACCCTGCCACCCTAGTTTCTCTAGCTGCAACCAGATGGAAGCTACAACTTCCTGTGTTCAAGCACCCACTTGAGATTCTGAGGACAACAGTCCTCCCGAGCACCTCCCAACCTCCCTACTTTATAATCAATAATGAATACACAGACAACTACTCAGATAAATTAAGTCTTACCAATCTTTCTTTGTATTTGATCTTCAACAAACTGTTCTTCAATTCTTTTCTTCTTTTGTTTGTTTAGCATGTCTGCTCTGCATCACCTTTTCTTTCATTCTTCTCTACTTCTGTTTTATCTGTCATTCTGCTCAACTTCTGTTCTGCATTTCATCTCACTTTTCACATTTGCTTCCTTTCTAGCTATGCCTGTGCTCATTTTCTTTTTCTTACTATTTACTCATTTTTCATTCAGAACAACCGACCCGGTTCAGTCTCACTCATTTTCTTTTATATAAGAGTCCTTGATGATTCCACTTCCCCTTCAAATAGATAATACAAGGTCACCTGTCTTGGCAACTGAAATGCTAACCAATTTGTCATTATCAGTCCGTTTCTCTTAACTGATTCATAACTGAAGCATTAATGTGTGAGGAAGAACAACAGTCCTCCGATCAATACTTGATCCAACGTTCCAGATCTAATCGGGATTTCACTCATCGCGATTTCGGCATTTGCGATGTCAAAATTCACAAGTCCTCCGGACTCGCGATTCTCCGATTCTCGATGGCTCCTTTCATACACTAGCCCTCCTGAGCTTAGATCCCGGTCAACGTGACCTTCACTCCGTGACCACAACCTTATGTCTCTCTATCGGGGTTTCGACGTTCTTCATGTTCACTGTTCTTTTCACCTATAAATCCCATTACACAAAAATCCATATATCGGTCAAATCAACGATCCAGGTGCAATCTTGACTCAACGGCTATGATTACATCGCGAAATCGAATATCGTGATTTTGGAGTTCTTGATGTCAAGACATTTTGTCATTACAAAGTGTCGATTCCCGATCCCCGATTCTCCATGCAGAGATTCAACGGTCCAGATCACTTCTAGCTCGACGACTCAGATTAGATCGAGATTTTGCACATCGCGATTACTCCCACTTCTCCTTGTTCTTTAAAGGGTGTGAAGAATACCCTTGATCCGACGATGATCGGGTCTTTCATTTGGATCTAGCGGTTACTGAGTCATCTCCACAACCACAACTGTACTCGCACTCCATGCAGAGATTCAACGGTCCAGATCATTCTTTCTTTAACGGCTACGATCAAATCGTGAAATCGCACATCGCGATTTCGGGGTTTTCAATGTCAAGAGATTTTGGCATTACAAAGTCCCAATCATCGATGCCTCTGTTGACGTCACACATGGTTTGACACGTGTTAGATCCTACCACGTGTCACTCTGATTCATGACTTGCATGTGCCTGAACTGTTAAATCTGCCTGACACCTGTCATTCCCTGGTTGTTCTACGTGTCCCTGGGTGACGTGGTCTACCGTCATGAGTTGGATCAACGGTCTAGATCTGACGGTGCAGATTCAGTCGGGATTTCGCATATCGCGAAATCGGGATTTTTTTTGCATTGTTTTCTTTGCATGTTGAAACCCCGATCCCCGAAACTCCGATGAAGCCTCCTGTCTACAAGTGGATGGTCCCGATCTCTGCTTGATTTAACGGCTGCGATCAAATGACGAAATTGCATATCGCGATTTCGGAGTTTTCGATGTCAAGTGGATTGGACATTATAAAATCCCGTTCCCTGAATCTCCGATGACTTATCTCCCTCGCAACTTCTGCAGATCTAACGGTTGTCGGCCTTTCAGGAAATTTGAATGGAATCCAACGGTCACTAGATCTTTGTCTTCCTTCTTCTCTGTAAGCTCTTGCTGCGCGCGTTTTCTTCAATGTTGTACCTCCTGAGATTTTACGTTCGAATACCCAAGGGGTTTTATCCTTCATATCCTGCCATCTCCGATGTTGCCATCAATGACAACAACCATCAACACGCATTCGTTGCTTGTTCAATATTTGCCAACAATGTCTACTCTATTCGAAGTCCTACTTTATTAAGGGTATATTTGCGGATTCGCCTCTTGGAATGACATTTTGATCATATTGAATATCAACACATTTCGAGAAGTCTTAATACATTAACATATGCTTTAGCTAATTATGTATTGGACAGGCATTTAAATCACTTATAAATCAAACACATTAAAATGTACACAATGTAAATTAAGCTGGTAGAAGCCGTGTATATATATATATAACAATCAAAGTTTGTGTTTTACAAAATGCGTCTGAAGACCAAAATATCAAAATTTGAAGCCCATAGCTTCTACATAATGACATCAAGGATGATGATCATGATAGCACACTAATTTCCTAGCAACTCTGCAGAGAAAGCGACCCATAGAGGCAGAGACTCCCACAGTATGACGTTGATCGCGTCGTGGAATCTCCTCCAGAGTCATATTTGGAACGTCTGCCATCAGACCCTCTAAGTTCTGCTCCACTGTTAGATAGTCCTCGACATACTATGGAACTGCTACTACTACCTCTCCTCGTCTCTGGATGGGAGAAATGCCAGCAGGTCTGTATGGTCCAACGTCTGTGTTATCAACAAGAATTTGGTGTTAGTCTTCGGGTAAAATTACAAAAACAAAAACATTTAAATATGGTTAAAAATCCAAAAACATTTAAAAACTTAAAAAATTTTGTGTACTTCTTACCGAGGTCTCCCCACTGTGCGTCTTTAGGAAGTGCAAGATCTGGATCTCCTCTGAAATCTAGCCCAGTGTAGGCATAGTCGTCCACCATCAGCATCTGAGTCTGTAACTAGTCGAAGAAAACATTGTCATATTTGACAATAGGACCTGCCACATGTCGGGCCATGAGCCGACACCACCGTAACATCCTCGGATCTCTGGGACCAGGAAGATCCCACTCATCCTGTAAATGGAATACCGAGACTCTCTCCAGGAAGAAGGATACTAACAGAGACCCATATCCAAACTGTTTCAAGTCTCCACCCCTACACTTAGTCAACTATTTCTTGAGATTACGTAATACTGCGTCAGCCCAGTTAAAGACCTGGGGCTCAGTACACTCGATGGCATACTAAAAATAGCTTTGCAGAGCCATATGTGGAGCTGCACTTCCTGCCATCCGAGCAATGGTGAAGAGAATCGTGCGGAGAGTTATATCAGTAACTCCCCAAATGGCCACTTTCCCTTTCTGTCTTTGTGCCTCAGGAACACAATACTGGTTACAATACTCGCTCATTTTCAACCCACCTCTTCTGCTTCCAGACAAACTGACATATTATCCACATCTAGATAATCCAGTCAAGAAATAGATATCCTCGATATCAATGGTCAATGTATGGGCTCCCACGATGAAGACTTGTTGGTCTGGATCCCACATTCGGACTAAGTATTCCAACAATCGAACTTGGGCTCTCATGCCCGGGATGCGGAAATACTTTAAGAGACCATAGTCTCTTAGTGCCGCTATGGTTGGAGGAACTTTTTCCGCATTGGCATTATCCTCCTCATGCTCTCGTTCCTGCCACTCTAAAACCATGATTGTGACTAGAAACCTGCATAAAAAAACACACAAACATAGTGAGTGATCTTATTCATGAGAAAAATTATTGCAATTGGCTAAACGTTACAAACATTTTTGGATTTTGCGCTGTTCATAGGTGACCTGCTTCACACAATGCGAA
The DNA here is from genome assembly GCA_009831015.1 of Picea engelmannii. NCBI lineage: Eukaryota > Viridiplantae > Streptophyta > Pinopsida > Pinales > Pinaceae > Picea > Picea engelmannii. Next base: position 200,485 of record ML808554.1, on the reverse strand, counting down.
CTTCTCGCAGGTGGCCCATGGCCCACCTGCGAGAATGGGTCATTCTCGCAGGCCCCATATGGGCCACCTACGAGAATGCTCCCATGCGCATAGAGTTCAAAAACTTGACTTAAAACTTGACTTTTAACCAATGAAAATACAATTTTGAACCATGAAAAGATAAGGGATGAGGCACTTACCAAAATATAGCTGACGGCACGTCAAATGGTCTCCCGTAGCTCTTGGAATTCGACGCCAAAGGTAGAGGGTAAATGAGGGTTTTTTGACACTCAAAGGGTAAAATGTGAAAATGGTATGGTAAATTTTGTCATTTGTTCATTTTATTACTTTTTACTATATCAAAAGTGGGTTTTTTATGTTTATTCTTTATTTAACCCTAATCACTAATGTAAAAATGAGTGAAATGATTGACAGGGGAAAATATGGATGATTATGGGCAGAATTTTTACTTGGTGTGGTGTGATTTTGTTTGTTTGTTATGGTTTTGACATAAAACCTCAAGCGCCTTTTATCCATTCTCGTGCTTGCAAAAAACATAAGAACGTGATCGAGCGTTGTTTTATCTCTTTTCCGGGCTCGCTGTGGTTACACGAAAAAAGAACCCCCCTTGGAGTTATCTTTAAGGTTTTTTCAGACTCTCTAAACATGAAAAGATTGCTGAGCGATCTTGCTATTTTCACGCTCGTTAAAGTATTTGAAGTTATGCGTCCTTCGAGCGATAGTTTAACCCTTTTTCGGTCTCGTTGGACTATTGTACGAAAAAGGAACTGAGAGAGTTCTATTTTGAGTGTTTTTCCAAACTCTATAATCTTGAAAAACCTTTGAGTTTACTATCTCTGGACTCGTTAAACAAACATTGATAGACCCGTAATGGGACCGAACCACTCCTTCCTAGGGTTTGTTAAAAATACTCTGAGGGACTTGTCCAAAGGATGAGCTTATATCAACAAGCATATGTGATCCTCTTCAAGCTTGCGTAAAAATAAAGAGGTACTTGCCAGAAATGGTGGGGGAAAATTTGGGAAAGAGATATGTTTCATCTTTGTGTTAATTGGCAGTAAGTGTCGCTCTTGAACATGACACCCCCCTATTCATCATTTGAAGCCGATTTGGGAAATCCATTTGTCTCTCATTCGATTTAATAACAAGGTCTTTCCATGTGTTGTCTTTGAGTCAATGCTGCCAAATCATTGGTCGTGTCATTCATATGTTCAAGAGCAATCCGTTTGAAACCTCTATTTGAGTCGGCCATCTGCAGTTATCTTTTCATTTCATGTCGGCCTTCCCTATGTCCAAAGTCCAATTGCCACATACTCTGTTTCACTTTCAAACTCTGTTACTCATTTCGTGTCACTGATGAGGGATACATCAAGGCCCTCCTATGACGATTCTTGTTCTGTCGACTTCAACACATTATCCGGAATCAAGACTTAGAAATTATTTAGTACCTTGGAGCTTGCATGCCTTAATGACAAGTTTCTCATTTTCGACAGTGGGTTTACATCATTGACCTCTGATCGAAAGATTCTGTCGACTGTTCGACATCAAATCATTTATTCACAGTCAGTGGATTGTACTGTAGTACCTTGGGAGTCATTGACATCAATGGTGATTTCCTTCGCACTTGTTAACGGTTACATCAATGACCGATAATCAAGTGGTTTCTACCATGTTCGACTTCGACACATGTAATCACATGGTTATATTCGTACTTTGGGCAATGAGGTTGAAGACCCTAGATATTATCTTTGTGATCCAGGTTGCGATGGAGTATGTATTATTTGTGACACATAGATCCACTGTGTATTTTTCGTGGCTATGTCGTCTTGATTTCAAATTTGTCGCATAGATCCACAGTGTATTCAGGTGGCTATGCTATATTATGATGGCATGGATCCACAGTGTATGATTGGTTGCCATGACCTTTGATTACAATGTTGTCAATCTGTGATCTGAGTATGGGAATGCCTACCTCAGGAATTGGTATACATGATATTCTGCTGATGCTTGGATGTTTGCAGGTCTCTGATTAGATGTGCTCTTGCCTCTTGACACACACATGTAGCTTACAAAGTCTATCGAATGTCACTGGTTCCACTCTCAGACTTTGGGGGGAATTCTGTTATCCACAATTTTGGTCATCGTGATGATGTTATGATGATGGAAAATCAAGCTCTTCACTAAGAACACTTTCCTCAGAAACGTTACAGCTTCTGCTTCCAGAAATCACACTTTTGAAGAATGTTCGCAGGCTACCTGTATATTTGCCTACGAGAATGCCTAATTCTCACAGGCTGCATTAAGCTGGGGTGTGAACCTCTCGCACTGTACCTAATATTCAGGGTGTGAACATCTTCTTAAAGAGGAAAAAGATAAAGTTCTCGAGCCTTCTAGAAGGATGAGTTGGCATTCGAGTGGTTGGCAAAGTACTGGTTTTCCAGATATCTTGGGATCATTTCCTATCCAAGTAACTAATCTATCTTCTCCTATATATTGAGGAGATTTCTCATGGAAATGGTTAATAAGAATAGTTAGAAGAAAACTAGCAAGAGATTGATTGGAGGATTAGTGCAAGATTGTATGGAGGACTGATGCTACAGCAGCAAGAGACAATAGCAAGGTCATCAAAAGTGGTTGATTTTCTTCATGCATGAGTAAGTGTGTGTGTCAGAGCTAGGAGCCATCGAAAGGAGATCTACAACATCAAGGCTCAGGTTGTAAGTTTCACTTTCAATTAATTCAATACAATAATATGTCCCTTTCCCATAAAGATGATGTCACTTTATTACATAATTCCTTGATCATATGTATAGACTAGCTATTGAATATATTAATCTACCTTTACTTCGATTGGTTTGTTCTGTTATGATCTGAATGACACAAGAGCATTGGAGGGAAGCTTGGAACAATAGAGACCTAAGGAAAGCGTTCATAAGGTATGTCCATAATCCTTACCTCTTAGTTCATTTAATAGTTTAGATCTAGGGAAAGTGTATTATTCTGTCCTATTTTTTTCTAGATCCAGATGGATCTAGGGAGATCGGTTAGTGTCTGCACCTACAGATTTATCCTGAAATAGGAAGAGAAGAAATGATAGCAACTGAAGTGGTGGAAGCCCCCAGGGAGCCACAAAAACAACAGATATTCCTCAAGCACTTATGAAGCAAGGACGAGGTTTTCTTATGACATTGGATGCATGGGAAAGGGTATTGTTCATGTTAGAGAAAGCACAATGAATGATTAATAAGCTGCCAGATTATCCAGACATTGCAGAAACCACAGGATCCCTAGCAGATAACCCAGATGGAACATGAGTAGGCCTTGAACTTATAAACCCTGATGAAATTACCGGGTTAATGACCCTGAATTCACAATGTCACCAATTGGATCACCGACAGGTGCGACGACTCAGCCATAAATAGTTTTGATATCAGTGTAAACAAGCACATCAAACCACTTGAGAGAGTTTATAAATATATATGACGACGATGAAAGACCAGAAGTATCTCTCGAGACTCCTGTGCATGTTGAGGAAGAAAAGGGACCTGAGAAGACATATTCTCCTATTCCGGAGGTTCAAACTCAGGAGGTCCCACAAGATGAAAACGAAGCTGAGAGTTTCCTAGAAACTAAAACACCTGATGCATTAGAGACCCAAAGGGACAATCCGAATAACAAGATGGGGTCGGGTGAGCTAGAGGAAGGTGTTCTGCAGCAGGAAATTGGTGTTTCAATAGCCTATGGACAAGTAAGTATCAAGTATATCCCTGACACCTCTATTTTGATCGGTACCCAAAAACCCGATGAGGAACAAATAGAAGTCAGACCTTCAGAGCATAACGAGGAAGTTTAAGAACCCAACCTCAAACAAGTGTACACCATCGGAGGTTTGGGGAATACACTCACATGGGGGGATCAAGAGATTCCTGAACCGGTGGACGAAGTAGCCGACGTACATGTAATCACCTATGATCAAAGGAGGAAGGATATCATCTAGAGAACCACCAAGAAGAGGAGGATCACTTTGGATCGATCCATCCTCCGCACTATAGAAGAAAGTTCTATAAACAAAGAAAATTCCAGAACATTCAAACTTATTGGTGTAGGGAAAGCGATCTTAGATCCTACCCTATACAGAGACAAAAGAGATGAGAAAGAGTTGGCCGCCCCCCTGAAAGAACTGGAACATTTGTGCCACTTAGCTAAGTACTATCAAGACACCAAACAGGCAGTGGTGTACTTAAGGAGTGAATTTTAGGAGGCCTATAGCAAGTTCATAGTCGAGCGACACTTATTCACCAGAAGAATTGTTGAGCTTTAGGAGGAAACCCTCATGGTACTTGTGACGTGAAAGGATATGGAGTAGTGGTACGAAAAGGAGAATCAAGATATGGAAAGATTCGACTACATTGGTGCAGTCCAATAGGATCGAGATAAAGAAGAACACGATATCCAAATGTTGAGAGAAAGCAGTCTTGATCGCATCCACACCGCGAAATTCAAGGGAAATGGGCTAAGTGTGAGAGACACTGGATTAAGATCAATTGGGTGATGAAATAAATTGGACTGCCTAAGTTTGGAATGCTCGATGAATTTACCGACTTGCGCGATATAGTCTATCGCACACCAAGAAAGATTATTCATGGGTTGAAAGACTAGCAAAGGTGACCGACACAACGCTAGGACAAGTGCAACAATTTATGGAACACCTGATCAGATTTCGGGCTATGCTGCAACAGTTGAGTTCCAGTCTAGTTAAGTATCAATCACATGTGGTGGAGATGAGAGATACTTATGCGACCATGATGGAACAAAACAGATTTCAATACATGCACACTTGTGAGGAGTTGTTCATTAGTTGGTCAAAGTATGAGAAGAGTCACCCTTTTAAGTGATATCTTGAGTTGACTGGTAGAAAATATGTTCGGAGAGAATTCCACGTGGTGAATTTTGTGTTACTTATCTACACTTAGCCATTATTTTTAGTTGAATTTTATGTTATAAATAAGAGCATAGACCAATTAGTTAAGGGTCGATGGTTGTTGCAAGAAACTCTATTTTTTGGTTTGGTAAGAATTATTTTGGAGCTACCCTTAATTGACAAGTCCTTATGGACCAGAGACAAGTTATATTTTCATCAAATGCATGTGTGATTGGACATGGAGAAGAACTATTTCCTATCTCGTTTCATGAATGGATGTTGTAATGAGTAAGAGCTATTAAATCTATTGTTAAGTTATCTGATGCAATGCTTTACAGTTATTTTCTTTAATGATGAAAATGAATCATTGTGTTATTATGTGATGGATGATTAGAGTAGGTGAATTATTTTTCTTGCCATGATCTTATCGCATGCGTTTTTTCTTTTCAATAATTAGTATCTCAGACAGTAATTGGATGCTCACATGGTTAAAGTATTAGTACTAGGTCTGTTGTATAGAATTGTTGTCTGCATGCTTGAGTAGCGGGTTATCCCAATATTAGCCTCTTCTCTAGTAGTTCAACTTAATCATGTTTGTTACCAAGTTAGTTTATACCGTCTTAATTCTCATATCAGTCCCACCTAAGAGAAAATACAAAAAGAGAAAGTCCACACTGAAGGAGACGCCTTTGCAAGAAAACGAAAAATCCCATAGATTAATTGGTCGGGTCGAAATATCTGGAGAACCATTCTACTATTAAACGTTGTAGAGTCTAATTGGGCCTCGATGGTAGGTTTGGTTCCTACTGTTTAACTAAAGGTATTTAAGACCCGTCAATAGAATTGGCACTAGAAGGAGGGCCTAAAGAATGAATGGATGAATACATATTTCATATAATATTTCAAACAACCCGTAGATTCAAACAACCCACATGCATGGATAGTCATTCCCAAGGAAACCCACACACACTGAGTACTCCTAAAATGAGTGACTCACCCCGGCTCGAGGAAAAAAAATTGTTCCCTAATATAACTTACATTCCTCCTCATGAGGAATTAAATAATTTCAAAAGAATCACAATAGCATAATCCCGACGGATCGGTCTGTTACCCTTAGCTCCAACACTTCCTCGAAGAAAACAAGTAAGAAGACCAATGGTCGATACTCCCAACCAGGTTTTTGTGCACACAGTAGAAGAACTAATAGATTTCACAATAACCTAAATCGAACATCCTCTTAATCTGATCCCTGAAATGCCAACCAACAACATCTCTAAACCAAACGATTTTTTGTAAGAAGAGGATTTTAACTCAAAATCCGAAGATATGGAAGACAAAAAAGACCATGATGAAGAAAGGGGAAACCTACCATAGAACAATCAAACTTGGTTGGCCAGAGATGCTTTGGCCATCCCGGGATGAGTCCATAACCTTCCCTAGCATCTAGAGAAGTTACTTCCTAATTTTGACCCTAAAACCTCAGGACTACCTGAAGATCATATTAAGAAATTCATACAGGCTATCAGACTGATGAATGTCCAACATCAATACATAGTTTACAGGCTATTCCCCTATACGTTTGAGAATTCAGCTTCCACGTGGTATTTTAATCTTTCAGTAGGATCTACAACTAGCTGGACGAAGTTCCAGAAGGATTTTCTAGATAAATTTGCAGAGGAGACTACTACGGGAGCTCTGATGGTTGGATTTTTTTCCTTCACCATGATTTCGAAGGAAAGGGTCAAATATTTTAATCAAAGATTCACCACCATCTTAAACAAATTCCAACCCGAAGCTAAACCTACTCAAGAGTTTCAAATCGAAGTATACGTTAATGCCCTCCCAGCTTCTATTTCCATGTTTGTGAAGAGGGATGCCAAGCAAAAACTAGCTAAGAATTTTGAAGAAGCTAAAACGATTGAATTCCAAATCAAAGGATGTAAATAAATTCAGGTATCCTTCGTCAATAAATAAGCTCAACCCCCTCCCTGGAGAGGGCTATTGCTCACTCGACCCCCAGGGAAACAAGATGAACAAGCTCCTAAAAAGGGTAGTGGGGAAATAAAGGACCTACAACGCATGGTTAAGAAGTTATCCAATGAAATCATAGACATGAAAAGAAGTGTTGGGGACAAAAACCAAGGCCAAAGGCCCTATAAGCCTTTCTTTAAAATAAACCCTCCATTCAAAGCAATTGAACCTCCCCTAGCTAACTTAAATATCAATATGGGAAACGTAGCATCTGAATCTTTTTCTTCTTACCAGCAAGAAAACCACTCTGAAAGAGATTTCCCTCAATGGGTGCATTCCATGAATTTGATGGCCAATTAGTTTTTGGATGAGGTCTCCCTGACCGAACAACCAAGCCATTCAATTATGAATATTTTTCATGAGGAAGAGATTGATCCACCAGAAGATACAACTATGCTGATATGGGATCCTGACCTAATCATGCCTTCCAACGACTTGTTTGAGACCCAAAGACCACCCGCAGAGGTCTTAGTTGTGCAAATGCGAAGTAAAGGTCCACCTGACTCAAAAAATATTTCCACGACCCAAACTTCGAGGGGTGAGACAACTCCCGATCACCCAAAAGAACCTTTTTCTCCCTGAAAGAACCCTATAAGAATCCATACCCGAGAATTTCCCAAATTGGATTACAACGTAGTTGAATATTTGAAGAAGTTAAAGGCTAATATATTAGTTATGGACATATGTAGGATCCCCCAGGAAAACGACTTTCTTCTACAAGCTTTGAAATCAGTAGAAAACCCTACGATAAGCAGTGATCAAGAAAGATATCTAACCGCCATAGATATGGTGAATAAAACAACTGTAAACACCTACTTAGAAGATAACAAGGGAAAACCTTTCATCCCACCTTTCTTGTTAATGTTTGAAGTTTTCAACAGAAACCTCCATAATTTTTTGGTTGATTCAGGAGCATCTTCCAATGTTATGCCCTTATCCATTTACAAAAAATTAAATGTTGTCCCTCTCAAAAGTGACAAACATGTAATACAACTAGACAAAACCCAGGTCAAATTCATGGGAGAACTTAAAGATGTAATGATCAGGATAGCGACACATCCTAAGTTTGTGCAAGTGATTGACATCATTGTAGTAGATATCTCATAAGCTTATGGGTTATTATTGAGCCGAGACTGGTATGAAAAGTTGAACAGATACTTTAGTACAAACTGGGCTCACCTTTGGCTACCATTAAAAGGGCACAAGAATATGATCATAATTGATAGGGAAACATATCTGAAACATACTGTCACTGACCTTGAAACCCCAAACAAACCCTCATAAAAAAAATTCCCTGTGCTAGGCAATTATTCCTGTGATTCCTACTTTGGGAACTTCTCCCCTCTTTCATATAATGTCCCTCTCACTCAAAACTCCGATTTTTTTTTTCAAGAGGAGTTGCTGACAGTGGCAGAGGAAACCCTCTTCTGGCAAGAACCTATGTTAGAAATCATGGAACTAGTAGGAGGAAAAGAGGAAAGTAATAGGGAACGGGAAGCCAACACATCTTGCCCACAAATTTGGACCATATACTTTGATGGATCTAAATCATAGGAAGGATCTGGGGTAGGGTGCATCCTCATTGATCCAAAAGGTAAACATCATTTCTTGTCTTATAGACTAGAATTTGAATGCACACACACCACTGCCAAGTATGAAGCTCTAGTACAAGGGTTAAAGAAATCCATAGACTTAAATGCCAAAGAATTGAAGGTTTTTAGAGATTCTGAGATTATCGTTAGACAAGTAAGGAATACTATACATTCCAATTCCTCGCACCTAAATAATTATCAACAGGAAGTGCATAGGTTAATAGATAATTTTTAAGCCTTCAATATCACCATGATCCCCATATCAAAGAACATTCTTGCCAATTCTCTGTCTACCACTGCTTCAAGGCTGTCATCTCTAGAATATTATGAATCCTCTCGATTCACTATGGAGCTACTCTATAAACCATCGGTGCCCAACAATATTTCTAATTGGAAGGTCTTTGAAGGAGATACAGATCATAAATTTTTTGACTAACCAAGACAATTTCAAAGACTTATCTATTGACAATGAAGTGTTCCAGGAACAATCAATAGAAACTGATCCTCGAATAGGTCAACCTATTGACAAATCAAAGTCTCACATGATACCTAAAGGGATAGCCAACTTAGAAAACCTTTTTTATCTGAAGGAACGATTTAAAGAATCCAAAAATGCGAAGACCGGTAGTTCCTGTCCCATGCATGAAACTATAAATCTTGGAACCCCGGAAAATACCAAAAATGCAAACCTCGGTGTTGGGGTCTAAAGATTTCCTAAAAACAGCCTTAGTTTAACATTAATTTATCAACCCGAGGATTCATCTTTTATCTCAAGAACATTAGCAAAGTCTATGTAGATATCTTGTAGAGGCTAAAATTTTGTAGCTAAGGAAAACCTGAGTTTATCCACAATCAAGTTCCTCACATTTTCATCTAAGATTAAGATCTTACTTAATAGAATTGAAATCTAATTTCTAACATGTCGTGAATGAAAAGAAACTAGCTAACCTGCTAAATTCATTTAACCGAAAAGCAATGATTTAATCTGAGTAAAGACTTGCAGAATTAACTACTAACTAGGAATCAAATTACTAGAAAGGAAATAGCCAATTATTCTAATGGAAAGAAAATGCAATTGTAATCTAATCAAAAGAAACAAAAAACATAACTGAATGGAAAGGAACAACAATTGTAACTTTAACTGAAAGGAACGACAATTGTAACCTTTCGAAAGGAACAACAAATGCGAATCTTAAGTAAAAGGAACAACGTGTATGAAAACGTGAGGAACTGTCAAGAAGAAAACTACAGTAATGGAAATTGGAATCAACAATAATTAACACTCAAGAGAAATATCTATCTTTTGTATGCAAACCGTATGAAATCATTAACATGCTTATGTATTCATCCTAACTATTGTGAAAGAGAATTGAATCGCAAAACATAAATCAAACTAATACAATTACAACTGAAACAATAGCTCCTTTAGACTACGCCCTTGGTCCTTAGAAGAACTGCTACTAGAAACTCAGTATATAGAAATGGTGAAAACGATCAAATCTTTTATTAACTTCATAGCTGGTACATCATTCAAGAAAATGACTTGTGCAGAGTAACTCTAATTCTGAATACTTGAACGCAATTCTTAGATTGTCTTTCAAGATCTATTATCCTCTATATATACAATAATCTGAGTAAATCAATCCATCCTGAGGATCGAAAGATCCTCAGGATTTCCTTACTATTATAAAGTTACAATATAGAAAATTGAATCATCTTTAAAACTTCTTTTGCACCAAAAGTCCTTAACCTCCAATGGCTCACGCATCTTCAAGATTTCCTTTGCTATTTTGGTTTTGACAATATTTAACCAATCCTGTAACAAAATCAAACAATTCCAACCGTATTTTAGAATCTATTCATCATGACTTTAATAATATCACTAGAAGACATATTAATCATTTTCTATTCTATTTATCTGTAATTAACATAAAAGTCACTCAATATTGTATCACAAACTATGTGAATAAGGAGGATATTTGTACCTTTTTCATAACCCAACATACCCCTCAACTTACCTTCTTGCATGTCCTCATGAAAGATAAGATATTACATGTAAAGCATTGATGCTGTAAAGAGGGAAATTTGGTTCACCAGGTCTCCTGAACCCATTACTTCTTTTGAGCTCTTCAAAAGAAACATCCTCCCTTTTCTTATTAATTTGATAATCTTTCTGGTAACTTTCTGGAGGAAACCTATTAAGCCTTAATATTGGCTCATTACCCCTTAATTGGGGCATATTATATTAGTAATGTTATTTTATTTATGTCGGCTTTAGGCCATTAGTTGTAATTATACCTCCTAGTCTCCTATATACACCAAGGAGACATTTTCATTTTGAATCATCTTGTACTTGAACATTTAAGTGGGGTAAAAGGAGGTTCCCCCCTTGAAGAGGCTTATTATCTAAAATTATCTCTTTCTCAAGGCGTTGAGTACTTTTTCTAAGGTTTTTCTATGCTATATTGATATTTGGTTCTTAACATATGGTATCAGAGCTCAAGGTCTTGGGGTTTCGCTACTACATCCGAGACACCTTGTAATTTTCGCTATAACTTGTTTTCTACAATGTTTCATAAGGAATGTCTAGGAGGATATTTTGTAGATGGATCAAGGTACGTTGGGTTAAATATTCAGCTCCTGAGGCCTTATACTTTTGGAGATACAACCTATACAAGATAGGGTTATGGAATCATCATGAACTGAGTCATTGCGGAATTTTCACTATAAACCATTTTTTTTAATGTTTCAAACCATGACATCTGGAGGATATTCACAAAAATTAGTAAGGTATCTGTGGTAAAAAATTTAGTTTCTCGGTCATCTTAAAATTGTAGATACACCCTATGTAAGATAGGGTATCTGACTAGTCCTATTGACTAGTCTCAAGAAGGTGTTCCAGGTAAAACAATCATAACTTATTCCTAGAGTATCCAAATTGAGTGGGACTGGTTTCATTGGATCTTGGATAGTCTGTAGTATTTCTAGTGTGAATTTCAGAATTTTATATCAATCATTTTGTGCGAGGCACGATATACAAGTGAGATCTCCTGGAAAGGCCAACAATTGGCAAGTTGTGGGGAAGTTACCATAAATTACACTTGGCACATCCAATTTTGATCATACCTATGGCATTGTAGAGAAGAAATATATGCAAACTACATAAAAGAAAGTTTCATACCTAGAAGGGATGAAACTTGGGAGATACAACAAAAGAAATATTGTCTAGCAAAAACACCTCAAAATCAAGTTGAAAAAGTGATACTTGGCCAACATGCCACCCAAAAAGGGAACTTCTACACCAAGTAAGCCTCTAGACAATCCTACTTGGAATCCTGATGAAGGTGAAGAAATTATTAGGAACATAAATGATCTACAAAAGAATATAGTAACAAAATATGAACTACAAGAGATGATAGAGGGTTTAAAAGGGGAGATCATGGAAGTATTGAAAAATTTCGTAACAGAGAAGACACATGAAAGTGAAAATGCATCACATGAAATTCATGATGAGGACACAAGGAAGGTGAATCAAGAATTGAGAAACTCCAACTTTGGTTTGAAGACCAAACACGTTCCTAAGATTGATATGAGGAAGTTTGATGGCAAGGACCCAATCACATGGATACTTTAGATGGAGCAATTCTTTGATCTCCATAATGTGCCACATACACAAAAGGTAC
>ML808554.1:173782-184563 GCA_009831015.1 Picea engelmannii | reverse complement strand
CAGAGATCCCATCTTCACTGGACATTTTTGGACAGAATTATTTTCTTGTTTGGGTACTCAATTGGCTCATAGCTCATCCTATCATCCTCAATCTGATGGACAAACCGAGATAGTGAACAAATGTCTGGAAATATACCTTCGTTTCTTTGTCTCTAATAAACAAACACAATGGTTCAAATGGTTACCCTTGACAGAATGGTGGTATAACACTTCCTTTCATACTGCAACAAAAGTGACACCATTTATGGAACTTTATGGATACCACCCTCCTTCCATCACTTCCTCTCTAAAAGAAAAATCTAAGGGTAAAGTAGTGGAAGATCACATCGAGAATCAACAAGTTCTCCAAATCTTAAAGGACAACTTGACCATGGCACAGAATCACATGAAACAACAAGCAGATCAACATCGTAGTGAAAGAAGTTTTGAAGTACTATGGCCCTTATAAGGTGTTGCAAAAGATTAGAACTATGGCATACAAATTGGAGTTTCTTGCATCTTCATGAGTACACCCAGTTTTCCATGTTTCATGCTTAAAGAAGGTTATAGTAGACAAGATCCTAGTTCAAATTATATTGCCAGAACTTGAGGAGGAAGGAAAAATCATATTGGAGACTGAAGCCATCACTGACACAAGAATTTTCCAGCTGAGGAATAGATCCATTTCAGAGTATCTCATTAAATGGAGGAAACTACTGGCTGAAGATTCCACTTGGGAGGATGAGTATTTTATACAGAAGAATCTAGAGTTACTCAAGAATTTCTAACAACACTTGTCTCAAGGGGAGGGGCATGTTAAGCCCTAATATTGGCTCATTACCCCTTAATTGGGGCATATTATATTAGTAATTCTATTTTATTTATGTCGGCTTTAGGTCATTAGTTGTAATTATACCTCCTAATCTCCTCTATATACCAAGGATACATTTTCATTTTGAATCATCTTGTACTTGAACATTTAAGTGGGGTAAAAGAAGGTTTCCTCCTCGAAGAGGCTTATTATCTGAAATTATCTCTTTTTCAAGGCGTTGAGTACTTTTTCTGAGGTTTTTCTATGCTATATTGATATTTGGTTCTTAACAAAACTAGAGGATAGGGGGATTATACCTACACCCAATCCAAGCAGGTCCTTCATCCAAGAGAAATCTAGAATGCCTTTCCACTCTGCAGGTAGATGCAAAGAAATTCCTAAACCTAAAGGGCTCCCTAACTTTGACTTCATTGGAGGATGCATCTCATATCACCTTAGAAGCAACAAGAGCTTCTTCTTTGAGTTCTCTAAAGTATATGATGCATGAACGGATAACCTATCGATGGATGGGGCCTAGAGAATCTTTGACCCCCCCACTTTTCATAAAGGTTCTATGTCGCATAATGGTTGTAAAGGACTTTAGGGGCTCTCCTCTGATCCAGAGATCTAACCCTGTTTCCCTCTTTATAAAATTCTTGTGAGCCTTGCCCCATCTAACTTGGTTCTTAGTAAAGGATAGTAATGCCTGGAACTAAATGTCTCCAATAAAGGGACCAAGGTTATTTTTTCTGTCATCTTCGAAAATGAAATTATGGAAGTATAATTCACATAGAAAATAGCATACCTTTTCTTCCTGCTCTCTAAAACATGAAATGAACTCATGGATAGTGGAAAATGTAATCGGATTACCTTCTCTAATGGATTTTACCCTTAACAACATGTAACATTCCAACAATAATAGGGTATAATTGGTGGCAGGGGATCTACAGTTGATTGCATCAGAGTAAACATGAAAAATCTTCTTAATTTGCTCCAAATCTTTTTCAAATCAGCTTTGCATTTGCTTAATCTTTTCTTGGGCTTTGGTGAGCTCAACATATGTTTCACTTTCTATTGCTGACATATCCTTCAGTTGTTTAACAACCTTTTGATGTTCATCCCTAGTGATCATTTCTTCTCTGGATTGAGTTAAAGCTTTCTAGGCTTGTACCAGCTCTGCCTTTAGCCTACCAATAACAACATCCTGTTCCCGAGACTGAGCTGCTTGATATTCTTCTATAGTTCCCATCTCATATATAGATTGTGTTAATGCTTGTTGGGCTTGTATAATATCTGTTTCTAGTCTATCAACGATAACATTCTGTTCCTGAGATTAAAATTGTAGATGTTTTTCCATAGTCATCAATTCATTCCTACTTTGAATCAAGCTTTGTTGGGAGTGTATCAATTCTTCCTCCAATCTCCTAATGGTGGGATATTTCTTGAGGGATTGAGCTATTTCCTCTGAGACTAGGGTATCTGTCTGTACCTCAACATCAATAGTTTTTGAAGGAATTACCTCCTCATTCTGAGCTACTGCATCCTCTATTGTTATCTCTTCGGGGTCTGTTTGTATTCTCATAGAGTTTGTAGTGACTGCTATTTTAGGAAGAAGGTTTCTTCCCTGCACTCTGGACCTTTTGTTTTTCTTTCTTTGGTGGGATTTATCTGCTTTTTATAGATGCTTCCTCAATTCTTTAATAATTTATCTAAGTTTGCCAACCTTTAGTTTTAATGCTTCCACTTATTTAACCTTTCTCTTAAACAACTTGTTCTCCTTTTTCATCTTTCTAATTCTCTTATGGATTTTTCCTAGTTTCTGTTTGTGAGGAGTCTCAAGGTCTTTCTTATTCTAATCAGTAGGTAGTTGTTCTTCTGTTCCTTCCAAGGGCTCTATCTGTTCAAGAGGGCTTCTTGCCTCGGGATGTGGTTCTTCATGTGTTGTGTCCTCAGGAAATGACATTTCGATATCAAAGAAATGTTCAGTAGGATTTGAAGAAGAGGCTCTTTATTGGTATTTTTTTTATTTATCTCTATCAATTGAGGCTCCTAAGCTCCCTAAAACCTGAGCTATTTATTCCTCATAGATTTTCAAAAATTGTTCTGTCATATGCTCTGATGTTGGATGGGTGTCTTATTGATTGTTTCCTTGTGAAGTTTGTTCTATATGCTCAATACCCTGGGCATTTTCCTGTAAGGGATGCTCTGTTATGTTTTGAATTTATTTAGGCTATTTTGTTATGTCCTAGATTTCTTCAGGGTTTCATGTCTGTCTACTTCTCCTCGTTCTCTAAATGGGGGCTTTAGGAGAAACCATTTCTCTATTTATCTTTCTGGTTAGTGGCCCTGTCTATGAGGTATGAGCCTTTGTCTGTGAGTAAAGAGCCTCTGTCTGTGAGGTTTGATCCTTTGTAATTTGGACAGGGTCTATGTCGATTTCAGGTTGAGGAGGTGGAACTTCTGTTTGGGTAGTGGTCTCCCCTTCCTGTATCTCTTCAATTTCTTGTGATGGATTTTCATGGTATAATTCAGGTTGTTCCAGTTGCATAGGTCTATTGGTCCTAGTAAGATCCCCCCATGTTAATTGCGTTTGACTCAGGGCCTTACTTACTATTAGTTTAACTAATCCATGGTGGTTGATAATAGTAACAGGATCCTTGGACTTCTATGTTTTGATGACAACCTCATGTAACATGGCATTTAGAAAAAAAGGTAGATTGATTACTAACCTTTGTTTGAGTGCCTCTAGTAGTTTGAGGTGGCGTGGTCAGATTACATCATATCACCCATCACAGGTAATGTACCTCTGAATTAATCTTGCCAGTTCTTTCCATGGTTCACTGAGGGTGCTGGGGTTAAGACCCTTTCCTTTTTATCCCATTTCTTTCCAGGGTATACGAAGGATTCTACAACTACTTTGAGCACTGTATATCTTCCCATCCACTGAATGCCTGAGTTAGGGAGACCTGTAACCTCTGCTATGATTTCTGGAGTAACTGGAATTCGTATATATTGAACCATGGATATTTCTCCCTGCAAATTCTGAAATAATTCAAGTGTGATGTTCGTATCATAGCCTTGAAATCGGTTGAAATACTCCATCCATCCTAGGTGCTATCAAATTTCTCTAGCCTACTCTATTACCTATAGTAAAGTTGGTTCCCTGCGCACACTTCGGCCACCCATCATTCTGTGAGAAAATGAGAATGATTATCGTTCCTGGTTGCAGACTTGGTTAGATCAACTTTGGGGAAAATATTACCAAAAATAGAAAATATTAGAGATGATGAGTGTATAAAAATGTGGATTTTCCATTTATTACAATCATTACAATCTTATCAAAAAATATGCCAAACGTCCACTCCCCTCATTATTGTAGAGGTCGACCTTGACCGTCAACGTAGGTGAAAGTAATGAGTGTAGGTATTTCCAGTGAGAGGTAATAATTGCACTGCTGCCTCCGATGGGGACCAATCATATACAATTTTTTTTCAAAAATAATATTAATGATAATCATTTAAACGATAGTATTCTTTCGTGGAAATTCAAATTAATTATACCTATACTCGGAAATGTTTTAAGGATAAATAAGCCAAATAAATTAAACCTGTTCATTTAAAAATATTCCACATATCATAATTTTGTTACTTTTCCTGAGTTTATTAAATATAGATGAAATGATAGCCCCGTTATTGAGTAAAGGAAATCTAGAGACACACAAAAACTTGGTGTTTATAGATAAACTTCCATACCACAGGCAGAGCCACTGCTGCCAGTAGGTGTCCATAGCCTTGATGAGGTTTCCTTTTAACCCATAGATGAGCCTGTATCCTTAATAAATATTCAAGTCATCTTTTCCCAAGAATACCACTTTCTTGGTTTGGTAGCCAGATGATGATAATGCCACTCACTAGATTGTAACTTAAGTGAACAAGTCAGCTCGTGATGAGACATCTTGTCCTTTGACACAAAATGTCAAAAGGCCATTGCCCTGGTTTGGTATCCATAGTGGGAATGTCACTTAGGTTATTATCCTATGATAGAGGTAGGCTGTCTCATGATGAGACCCCCTATTCTTTGTGGGAGAAGTTTATTAGTTGTATTTATTTAACTTTTTTTTTTTTTTAGAAGGGCTCTATTAAGGGAGGCTCATCTACTCCTTAAGAGTAAGGGATGGAATAAATAAGTGTAAGGATACCAAGTAAAAGTGTGCTTAAGACTCCTTATTGTAATATGAGGCAAATTATCATTCAAGTATATTTTTATGTATATAGGGAAAGGAAATGAAATATGGTGGTTACAGGTTGTGAACAAGATTTAAAATATTTCGAAGAGATTAATCCAAAAAAATAATTTGATAAGGTACGATAAATAGTCCACAAAATAATGACAGATCATTACCATGATAAATAGAAGTAATGGTAGTGAAAATTATTTGATGAAAGGTGTACCCCAAAGGAATGGATAGCGTTTGAACAACAATGACATAAAGGAACAACAATAAGGAAGAACATAGAAGAAGCAGTAGTTGTTCCTTTTAAAGGGACAACAAGTTGTGTGAAGGGAACAACAGTTGTTCCTTTCAAATAAACAACAACAATACTCAAAGGAACAACAATCATGAGAAGGAACAACAGTCACGAGAAGGAACACCAATTGTTCCTTTCAATTGAACAACAATTGTGCGAAGGAAAAACAATTGTTATTTTCAAATCAACGAAATTTGTTAATTTTTAACCATCTCAATGGATAATTTTGGAAACTTCCCCATGGAAATATTTTTTCTTTTGTTGAATCTAAGGTTGATTAGTCATCAACTAAATTCATTAAATTATTATGGGACAGTTTATTTTAGAATCAAGTATGGGATGGTCTGTTGATGTCATGAGTTCATTATGGTTTCCCTATTACTATTGCAGAGCATGACATATTCATTTTTATGTGAAATATTGTGTCCGCGTGATAGGATAAAACAAGAGTGCGGAACAAAAAAAAGTGCTAATTGTTCTGATTACAATGATCCTTCCTATGTCTAAAAAAAAGAAAAAATGAAAAGAAAAAGAAAAACTAATACTTAATGAAAGATATATACAGTATCTACAGTGTCAACAAAATTCATCATTTATGGAGTTGGGGTGGTTGGGTTACCTTCCCAGCCAGCCAAAATTTGAACGGTAGGATCCTTACTTATTTCCTGGTAAAAAGATTCTTTTGAAGGAAGATGATGGTAAAGTTGTAGTCGTTGCCCATTAACCAAAAATGGAGATCCATACCCATCGATGGTGCTTAAAGTGACCGTTCCATTATCATGGACTTCCTCAATTTCATATGGTCCCAACCACTGTGTCTGTAATTTTCTCAGAAATTCATGAAATCTGGAGTAGTAGAGAAGCACCCAATCACCCTTCTTGAATGATTTCTTATTGATATGCTTGTCGTTCCAGGTTGCTCTTCACTGCTGAATAAAAATTGTGTGCTCCACAACAGATAGGCGTGCTTCATCCAATTCGCTGAGTTTCCGAAGGCACTGTTTATGTGCCATTGTTAGATCCAGTCCAATTTACTGGGCCATCCTTAGCGTCTTAATCTCAAACTCGATTGGGAAGATGGGTTCTTTACCATAGACTAGGTGATAAGGAGAGTAGCCAGTGGTGTTACACCATGTTGTACGATAATCCCATAAGGAATTTGGAATCTTAGTAGCCCAATTCTATCAATTTTTTGAGACAGACTTTGTTAGGATTGCCTCTAGGACCTTATTTGTTCTTTCTACTTGTCTGTTTTCCTATGGGTGATCTGGAGAAGTAACTATATGCTTAATATGATAATTTTCTAGGGTGGTGGTGATTCTATGAGTTGTAAATTGTGAACCCCCATCAGTGATTACTTCCCTAGCTAGTCCATAGTGTACAAATAATTTGAAAAGAAATTTAATGACTACCTCTTCTATTGGATTTGGTAGGGTTTCTGCCTCTACCCATTTAGTCATGTAGTCCATAGCCACTCGAATATATGCCTTCTGATTTGAATTTGGATTGAAGGGGCCAATGAATTCTAGTGCCCATCTTTCAAATGGTTCTGCAACTGTTTGTTATTTCAAGGGAATTTCATCATACTGACCTGGTTTTCCCATCCGTTGACAACTGTCACAAGTCTGGATGTATTTCTTTGCATCTCTGAATATTGAGGGCCAATAGTAACCCATCTGTAAAATTTTGTGTCCAGTCTTGCGGTCTACAAAATTCCCACCAC
This sequence comes from Picea engelmannii, assembly GCA_009831015.1. Lineage (NCBI taxonomy): Eukaryota > Viridiplantae > Streptophyta > Pinopsida > Pinales > Pinaceae > Picea > Picea engelmannii. The sequence goes on along the minus strand of ML808554.1, from coordinate 177,521 downwards.
TGTAGGGTTCATCATGTCATGCCTTTAGTATGTCGTATATTTCATCATCGTGTACACATCTACGGATCTAGAGATCAGCTCGTGTGTGGAAGAGATATCCGCTGATCCAAGTGAATCATGCACTATGCTGGATGATTAGTTTTTTTCCCTTGATGATAGATGTTTCGATAATCTTCCTGCTGCCAGATAATTTTCCACATCAGCGTACTAAGGTGGCTTTGTGGTAACGACAAATAGATGCTCATCTAGAAATTGATCTTCAACTGTTAAGGGGTCATTTGTTTTGGGTATGCAGGATAGGAATCCTGCGACAATATTTTCTCCTGGGTCAATCTTTGATGGTGATTTCAAGTTCCTTCAAGAGTAATAACCACAGTGTGACCCATCCATTAGTGATCGGTTTATTAGCTAGATATCTAATAGCATAATGATCAGTATACATAATAACATGAAAACCTGTTATATAATGACAAATTTATTGATGGTGTGTATAACAACTAAAAATTCTTTTTCTGCTACTGTATAGTTAAGTTCAACTGGAGTAAGATTCTTGCTAATGAAATAAATAGTGTAAGGTTTCTTGTATTCTTCCTGTCTAAGGCCGACGCCTATGGAAATATCTAATGCATTGATGGAGATGTGAAATGGTATTTTCCAATTTGGTCCCCTCAACACCGGTACTATCGATATCATCTTCTTGAGTCCTAAAAATGCCACATCACACTTGTTAGACCACTAAAACTCCATATTACTAGTCAAAGAATGTAAAGGTGAAACATTTCTTTCAAAATTTTCCATAAATCTACGATAGTATCCAGAAGTGCCAAGGAAACTACGTACCTCTATTTGTCTGTGTGGTGTAGGTAGATTACGGATTACCTCTATTTTTGTTGGATCTACAATAATTCCATCTGCAGAAATATACTACCCTAGTACCACACCTTGTGTCATCATCATGTGACATTTTTCATGGCTTAAACATAACCTGGTAGCAATGCATCGTTCCAATACCTTCTCCAAATTATTCAATGCTTGGTCAAAGTCATCACCATAAGGAGTGAATTCATCCATGTAGACTTCAAGCCCTTCACTGATCAGGTCGTTGAATATGCTCAGGATGGCCATTTGGAATGTGGTTGGAGCATTACATAGTCCAAAGGGAAATACTCTGCATGAAAAGGTACCCCAGGGGCAGGTGAATGTAGTTTTATCTTGATCTTCTGGGGTGATGTGGATTTTATTGTAGCTACTAAAACCATCTAGGAAAGAAAAGAATTTATTTCCTTCTAGAGTATCCAAGACCTGATCAATGAAAGGTAAGGGGAAATGATCCTTTTGAGTGGCTTTGTTAAGTTCCCTATAGTCAACACAGATTTGCCATTTCCCAATTTTCTTTGGGACGATCACTAATGGGGAAACCCACTGACTATATGAGATAGGGTATATAAAATCTACATCTAACAACTTTTGTAATTCTTCCTTAACAATATCCCTAAGATGGGGATTCAGTCTTCCCTGTGGCTTTCAGATAGCTTGAGTGTCTTTCTCAATATAAATGTGATGTGTGTAGAGTTGCAAATCAATACCTTTCATATCATAATACTCCCATGAAAAATCTTGTTGGTATTTGGAGAGGACTTTAATTAGCTTTTGTTGTTGTTGTTCATCTAAATTGGCATTGATGTTCAGAGACCTCCCTGGTGCAATATCAACGAATTTGTTGTTATGAACAAATGTAGTTGAAATTTGTTGTTCAATTAAATCTTCCAGCAGGTCTCCCTATGCTTCACAGTCTAGAAAAACTTGGAGCATCTGGCAGGTTGGGTTACTCATAGTGGCTGGGCTATTAATAAACACACTAATTAAGTCATCCTCTAGCTGGTTTTTAAGTCTAAGGGCTTCTTCTAGTGCAAGAGGGGATCGTAAATCCTTTTCTAGATATCATGGTGGTGGCAGTTGTGGATATACGAAAGTTGGGCTTGGCTTGGAAGGAGGATATAAGATGAGATTCTTTGTGACACCTCCTCTAGAAATTGTCATATTACCTGCTCGGCATCCTATGTACGCATCTGCTGTTGCGAGCCATGGTCTGTTCAGTATCAATGGATGCCCTTCAAGTCCACTTCTTGGTTTGATGATGAGAAAATCCACCGGATAATCCCAAGAGTCGATGAAGATGGCTATATCATGTAATGTGCTAACTGGTCGAACCACTGATCGATTTGCCAATTGTAACATAATTGGGGTGGGTTCGAAGGAGTCAAAACTCAGGGTATTGCAAGTTTCCATAGTTAATATGTTGATGGTCTCTCCCAAATCAACTAGTGTATTTGGAAAATAATAGCCCTGAATCTGAACTGTTAATATGGGATTCCCTAGATCTTCATATTTGATTGGTTCTTGTCTACCAAGAATTAGATCAGACAAGGATCCTACTATGTGAACTGTCGATGAGGAATTTTTGATCTTCCTAATAGGATTCCTTCCACATAGTTCCTTGATTATTTTCACGTAAACTGGAATATCTTGTAGAGCCTGCAGCGGTGGAATCTTGACATATAGATTCTTGCGTTCCCCTACAATGTCAAAGTTGGGATATTCGACAATTTTTTCTATCATCAATCTTTCAAGGAATGGAGGGGAAGGAGTTGAATCCTTATCAGGATCCTGTTATTCGACTGTGTTTCCCCCCTACTCAATTTCTTCTGTTATTACCACAGTCGAGGGTGTTATTGTTGGTTGTTTTTCATTCTCCTGCTCTTGAGAAACATTATTTTATTTAGGAGAGATTATATGCCCCTATCTCAACCAGAGTTCATTTCACCCTACCGAGTTGGTTTTCCCTTCCCCGTTCTCCATAATCTGGATGAGCTGAGCCAGTCTATTATTAGGGTTTGTGTGAGGTTGGGCTGGTAATTAGGGGTACAATTGCGATTGAGGGTTTTGGGGCAGTTGGAGTGGAGCTTTCAATGTGGGTTGGGTTTGAGGGGCCATCCCCATGGGTTGATTGTTTATGCCCATGCGACACTACCAATTATGGTTCCAATTTGGGTTTTGGGCAGTCATATTGAGCCACTGTGTGTTGGATTACTGAGAGGGGGGGTGAATCAGTAATAACGTAATTATAATCCTTTTTCTTCAAATGTTATATCAATGTAGAATTATTATCCAATAATGAGTAGTAATAAATAAACAATCACACACATACAATAGTTCACATTCAAAACAGAGTAATGCTCAGAAACAACATTGATAAAACTCCATACGATCTATGGAAAGGAAGACCAGCAAATGTGAAGCACTCTAGAGTTTTGGAAGCAAATGCTACATCAAAAGAGAAGATGGCAAAATGGGAAACTTTGACTCTCGTGTGGACAAAGGAATACTTGTTGGTTACTCAAGTACAAGGAAAACATACAAGTGTTACAATCTAATATTAAACAAAGTTGTGGAAAGCATCAATGTAACAATTGATGAAATAGGAAGACCAGAATCAAAGAAAGAAGAAAACAAATCAATGGAACAACTTTTTGAAGAAGAAGATGAAAAAGAAGAAGAAGAGGAAGAGGAATATGAAGATGAAGAGAATCCGACAAAAGTAGAAGAGCAAGTTCAACAAGTATCTCCAAAGACACCTAGCAAACGAGTACAAAAGAATCATCCTTTAGATCAAATTATTGGAAACAAAGATGCAGGAGTTGAGACTAGAAGAAAAATCCGTTCACCAGAACAAACACAC
>ML808554.1:129116-153937 GCA_009831015.1 Picea engelmannii | reverse complement strand
TAGGTTAATAGTCCCTGCTCAGCCAGGAAGGGACTGCAACACCTTGTCCTCTGTAGATTTCCTTTTATCTCTGCAAGCGTGTTAGCCAGGGATTGGATTAAGGGTTCCTGCTCAGAAAGGAAAGAACCAAAACATCCTACTCGCTGTCTACTTTTCCTGTGTTAATCAGAACTGGGTTAGAGATCCCTGCTTAGAAAGAAAGGAATCAGAATGCCTTGTTCTCTATAGACTTCAACCTCACAAGTGTGCTAAATAGAAGTAAGGCCGAAAGCTCCTGCTTAGACAGAAAGGAACTAAGTGCTTTGTTCTCTGTTAGATAGAGCTTATTGTTTTCTGCACTATTGCTTTTGTGAAAGAGTGTTAGTACTGAGTCTCTGTTTGAGAATAAGGGTCCTGTTCTCTGATTACAAGATAGTTGTTCTTACCCATTGCAATGTTATTTTAAATGTAATCCAGGATTCTTAATTCGAACTATAAAGAATTGCAATAGGGAGATTTCTTTCCTGTAATACAATTCAGAGCTTCAGTTCATTTTAGCAAGTTAGATAGAATGATTTCTTTACTACAACACTAATGCTTTTGGAATTGAGCATATATAGTGCGCAACTCTCTTTGAAACAAAAGACTTCCCTGGGTTGATAATTTATGTTTCACTTGGTTGTTTGAAATTAATTAAGCAATTATAGTGACCAACAGTGTTGTAGACTATATTGTTATTGATTGGGCAGATTACCGTCTCAATAGCCTTGCATTAGGCATCTTGCGCACAGATGAACTGTGCCATCTAGTGCATGAATGCACAAATTTTTGACTGGAGTACCACATTGCTCGAGTGCACGAAGAGGCAATTGACAGATTGCCGACAACGAACATAGAGGAACTTCGGGTTAGGGACCATCTTGTGCTTGTTCATTTTTGAGAGAGTTCCAAGTTTTATTCCTCGGGTTGTAGTACGAGGACATCAGACCTCATTCCCTGCAGTGTGTAGATGGGCAGTATTACTGCCACGACAGGGTGGTGGAAGGAACGTTGAGTCCTTCGACAATGATTTCTTTGCTTGGCTGTCACGACAGATCCTTGGGACTGAGGACTACCCATATGCAGGGATAGATTTTTCTAGAGATCCTGAGATACTCATGCCTCCTAGTGAGGAGCTAGGGGAGATGGGTAAGTCTCCACCGTTGTAATTTTTTTGTTTGCATATGTAATTTTTATTTGTCATTTTTGTTATATATATCATTTTTTTGTATGCCAGAGTATTTGACGGATAAACGTTTGTTGCATGTAGATGTGGGACCCATGCGAACTGTCAATTATGCACGGAACATGCGTCGTCCATGGCCAGAATCCACGGCTACCACCGCTGGGGGAGCAGCAGTAGTAGGGAACCTCCCAGCCAGAGAGGCCGAGAGGGTCCTTAGAAGAGTTGAGTGGAACTTCATTGCGCTCACTCGCACAGTCCCGATGACAGAGATAGAGGACCTGCCACCATCCATGTAGCCTCATGTAGTGGGGGCACCTTGGAAATGGGTCCGATTGTTTAGGCATTTAGCCCGTGCTGTGGATGATTATAACAGGGCCCATAGGCCCTAAACCTACTTAGACTTTTATGTGCCATGAGCACCTATTTGTATATATTTTTTGAGGGCATAAGCCTGGTGACTCGTTACTATATCCATTTTTGAGGCGCTTGCGTCCATCTATGTACTCTGGTTATTTTATGATGTTATATATGGTTTTATCTTTTGTGTCATATGGATTCGGTGTGCAAAAATGTATTTACATGTTTATGTCAATGTTCTTTCATATGTGTGCAAGATGCCAATCTAAAATTTGATTAGCTAGAGTATCTGTAATTTGGTTTAATCTCCTAGGAACATGAAACTATGTAATATAATCAAAGTTTCGTTCTAAGAGATGTACCCTAAGGAATTGTCGGTGTAAAGTTGGATCATGAATCCAATATACTCTCTTTATCTATGACACAACCAGTTGAGCATTGAGATAGACCTGGAGATGAGAGATACCCAATGATAAGGCATCACGAAGAAACTCAATAACTGCACTATACTCGACGACATTATTTGTGGTGTCACCTAAGCATATACCTTCATAAGATAACAACTGGCCCTGAGATGTAAATATTACCCAAGCTGCAAAGGCAAGCCTCCACGTGTGTCAACTAGCATCGTCTGCATACCCAACGAACACCTTGGAATCACTTGACATCTGCCATATTGACGAAAGATAACATCAATGACACGTCCATAAAACTTAAAAGAAACTTAAAAAGTAATAGTACAAAGACTATACATATGTTACATAAAGTTACCCACAATGACCTGTCTATGAGTAATACTTCTTGAGGTAGAGCCCATTTCTAGGCTCTACCAAAGCATTCCCTTCAAAATCAACCAAATGATAAGTGCCCTTTTTTAATACCTCTTTTACGATGAAGGGTACGGACCACATGGGTTTAAACTTTCCTGCCCCCAAGGGGTCCTTATCTTGGTAATAGACTAGGACAAGGTCGCCCTTAGAGAAAATCCAAGGACGAACAGATCTATCATATTGACACTTGACCTTATGTTTGTGAGCCTCGTTGGCCAGGGCTGCATCGCGACGCTGCTCATCGAGCTGCTCAAGGTGTACTAACCATTCTTCAAGAAGAGAAGTGTCTGGCAATAACTGTACTGCCAATTTTAGATATGGGATTTGACATTCGATGGGCAAGACTACCTCCAGCCCGTAAATGAGTTGAAAAGGTGAGAACCCGGTTGCAGTTTTAACAGATGTTTGGCAAGCCCATAATGCTGAGTATAACATCAAATGCCAATTTGACTTGGCTGAGTTGATAGTTCGTTGTAGAATAGTCTTAAGAGTTTTGTTTACAGCTTCCACCTACCCATTGGCTTGGGGGTAGTAAGGTGATGAATGCTCCTACCGTAACCCAAGATTTGATGTTAATTCGGTCATCATTTGGTTCTGAAAGTGACTGCCATGGTCAATGACAATATCTCTTGGGACGCCGAACCTTGCTATGATTTGGTTGAATAAGAAGAGAGTTGTAGTCTCTCCATCATCTTTAAACGTTGGCATAGCTTCAACCCACTTAGTGAAGTAGTCAACAACAACGATGATATAGTGGTGCCCCCTTGCTAATGGGGGTTTTCATGTAGTGTAATCAATCCCCCACTTAGTGAAGGGACCAACTGTGATGACAGGAAATATAGGAGTGGGATGTGCCCTCATCTTCCGAGAGAATATTTGGCACAGATGGAACTTCTTGACCGATTCGATACAATATTTGATAAGTGTCGGCCAGAAGTAACATGCTCATAGAATCCTTTGGGCTATTGCCAACCCAGATAAATGACTGCCACAAGCTCTAGTATGGAAATCGTTGAGCATGATGATGGCCTCCTCATGAGTGAGACATCAACATAAGATGCAGTCTACACCTCTCCGATACAATGTATCATCGAGTATGAGATAATTTTTAGCTTGATGGCGTATTCGCCGACGCTCGTCACGAGAAGAAGAGGTGGGGAATTTCAAAGTCTAGAGATAGATAAGTATATCTCTGTACTAGAGGTCTAAAGATGCAATCAAAAACATATCTCCCCGGATAGGCGATTCCTCAGGCACAACGTCATCTGACTCAATCGAAAGTTCCGAAATAAGCTCTGCGAAGACCAATGACTTCTTGGAATTTGCTGAAACGAAGTCTAAGTCAAATTATTGGAGGATGACTATCCATCTACTAATTTTTCCACCGATAACTCGTCATTTCAACATGTATTGGAATGGATTCACGACAACAATGACGGTGGTCTTAAGAAACAAAACATAGTGACAAAACTGTTGAACAGAATGAACTGCTGCCAATGCAAGTTTTTCGATATGAGAATAATTGAGTTCCGATCCTATAAGGCCTCGTCTCAGGTAATAGATCATGTATTCTGAGAACAAATCATCTTCCTAAACTAAAACCATGCCAATGGTTGACTCTGTGGCAGCTGGATATAATAGAAATCTTTGTTATAGTTAGGTGGCCATAGCAGAGGTGCGGTTGTGAGGGCGTGTTTTAATGTGTTGAAAGAGTGTTGAGAGGCTTCGTCCCAGAAAAAAGGAATGTTTTTTTTTTAGTAAACGCATAAAGCCCTTGGCGATTTCAACATAGTTGGTGATGCAGTGTCGTAAGAAGTTCACCTTGCCTTGTAGACTCTGAAGTTGTAAGATTGTGCGTGGGGGGGGCAACTAGATTATTGCCTCCACCTTAAGAGGATCGACCATGATCCCTGTTTTTGATACGATGAAACCTAACAAACATCCTGACATTACGCAGAAGCTGCACTTGTTTGGATTCAAGTGAATCCTAAAGTAGCGACAACATTCGAAGATTAGTCTAAGGTGTGTGGGATGATCCGTTCGCTTGCGAGAGCATGATGCTAAATCATCTAGATAGGCCTTGACTATATGCTTGAGGTCATGAAAAGCAAAAGACATAGCTCACTGGAATGTGGCTCCAACATTTTTAAGGCCAAAAGGCATCTTTCGATATGTGAATGTACCCCATGGACAAATGAATGCCATTTTATGTTGGTCTTCGAGTTTGATTTGGATTTGATTATATCCCGAAAAACCGTCCATGAAAGAAAAGGCTTCACAACTGGCACATTCATCAATGATCTGGTTAATGAATGGTGTTGGAAAATTATCTTTGGGACATGCCTTGTTTAAATCACGGAAATCGATACATACACGAATCGTGCCTTGTTTTTTATTGACCGGCACAAGGTTTGACACCCATTGAGTCAAATGGATAGGATAAATAAAACCTGATGTTAGCGATATTTCTTGTAAGGGGGGATAGAATGCAAAAGAAGGGGTTAAAACCCACTTGTCCTAAGTTTTGGGTGCAAATGCATCTATGATAAACAAGAATCAAGTTTGGACGACTGGGATTTGCGCACCCCGATCAATGGTGCACAGCGAATTCCAGACCCCCCCCGCCTTTCTACCTTTNGTGGAGGGGGGGGGTCCGGAATCCATGGTAAGCAACAGGCGGATCTGGACGGCAGGCATCCGCGCACTTAGATCAACGACGCATATTGGATTCTGGACCCCCCCTGCCTTTCTACCTTTAAGCGGAGGGGGGGGGTCCGGAATCGGGGGCACACCTCTCCAACGGTCCAGATCAGTGCACCTAGATCAACGACGATAAAGGCCATTCCAGACCCCCCTTTCCTTTCTACCTTTAAGCAGAAGGGGGGGTCCGGAATTGTGGATGCAGCTCTCCGACAGCCCAGATCTTAGTGCCCGGATCAACGATGCTCACGCAATCCTATCATTCTCAGTTGCTCTGTGTTTATCCTGCGTGGGCCCTTCTCCCATCATGTCATCTTCCTTTCCGCCTTTCCCCTGCTGTCATGTGTCATCCATCCGTCTCCACTCTTTGGTTCGCGTGGTCCAACTCCCTTCTCAAAATCCACTTGTCGTTTGACATGTGTCCTTCTCCTTTCCATGTCAGCCTCTCACCAAAAGGCGAGTTCATTATCTCCCGTCTTCCCCCCTTTTGTCTGATGTCTTCCGTCATGAACCACCCTCTGTCACCCTTCACACACCTCGCCACTTCTTCCACGCCCTCATAATCCGACGCCATCACTCCTATCATACACCCCATTCTCCGTGCTAGCCTCCATGTCCATTCAGTTATTCCAGGTGGAAATGTGAGGAGTCTTCCATATCCCAAAGTGCTGAGTTGGTCGGGCCATTCTCAATCCCAAGAAAGTAGTTATTGAAGCGGTTGGTGGTGGTTAGACATCGTTCCTGCCATAATGGGAAAGTCCGGCAGTAAATTAAAGGCACGTCGAGTCACCGATGAAACTGTCAGAAGATCGATCGCATCTGCCATAAGTTGCACGACCATTCAAAGATTGCAGCTGCAGATTGTCAGAAGCCATGCAGATGCAAAGCTTTCAATGCTACGTCTCGATTTTGTTACTGTTGTTAGTTTGAGTATATGTAGGCATTTTCTCCATTTTTGTATCTATTGATGGTAGAGCTAAGCTCCTGACTGTAAAGTTTCAACAAACATTCTAGTTTCCTTGTTATGCCTTTGTGTTTGAGACTTCTTGGTTTATAACAAACATTTTTCCTTTTCCATCTGTGTTCCATCTCATGCCAGGGAGTCCATAGTCGAAGGATTTGCATGGACTGAACAATCTTATTATTATAAAGGATTTGTTGTGACATTGTTGTGCCCTCTGGTATCTGTGTTTGAATGTAAAAGGATCTTGCGTTTGAATTCTTTCTTCTCCAGTCTGTTGCGAACCGGATGTTTGTGATAGACCTTCGCACTCTTCTAATGCAAGTCTCCTCCCTACTCACCCTTTATTACGACTCACTGTTTGAAGTTTATCAAAACCTCACTCGTCCATGTATGCCTGGCCTAGTTTCTGCGTTGAGATGATACTGTTCTGAGTTTTCCTCCATTTGATCACCCCTTTAAACAAATCGTGACATTAAACTGATGGGCGTCGGGCTCTGCTTCTGCAAGCAATCCAGGAGTGACTTCCGGCTCCAACATTTCTGGCGTCGTTGCCGAGGACGAAGTTGAATATTTTCCCCAGGATTGAATGACAAATATTAAGATGATTCTGAAGGTGCATCAGATATCAGAACTTGAATATTGCTACTGTGCACCTGGCGAATCCATTGTGACGACTCCACTACGGAAAACCCATTTGATTAGTTGTGGCTTCCAGCGGCAGACACACGCGGTCCCATCCACAACTGCCTCTGGCTGCTACTGAATAAAATTTGGAGGTGATTCTTAGAAAAGGAAAGGCTCCTCAAGGAGAAAGCTTCACCTTCGAATCAGGTATTTCCCCACCTCCTTCCGTAAAAACTCCAGTTTCTCATTCTCAACTTCCTAGTCGTCCGACCTCTGAGGTTTCCCATTTTCTGAATTTCGGGAGTGTTTCTGCTGAGTTTTCTTCTCCTGGTCTAGTATCAGAGGGAGAGATCCTTGTCACTCCCCCCTCCCTAGAATTTGTGCCTCAACATAGACCTTGGGCCTCAGAAGGTTTCACCACCCCTCCTTTTATCTCTACTACTACACAGAGAGAAGCATCTGCACATTCGGGTCCTTTAGACCTCTCTTTGTTTTTCCCATCATCTCCTGTGAGAAACTTTGTTCCGACATCTCCCATCTATAGTCCTTCTCCCCCGAGTTCTCCTCTACCTAATATCCCTATGGCTGGTGCTAATCCCCCTCCGAATAGAATGGATGCCATAGTCGCTGCTAGATATGCTCCTTTAATCCTACCTCATCCCATGAATCCTCTCCCAAAAGGAGACTACTTGAAGTACATGCCCAAGTTCACTAGGGAAGGGGACATAACTGCAGAAGAGAACTTGGCTGCTTTTTACAGTTATGTAGACAACCTCAATATTGAGAATGAAGATGTCTGGATGAGAGTCTTTATCTAGATCTTGGATGGTGAGGTTAGAAAATGGTTCAGGGTACTGGCCCCAGGATCTATTGCTGTCATTGAAGCCATGGATACTGTTTTCTTGAGGCAGTGGGGGGATAGGAAAGATTACATATATTACATGACAAAGTTTGGATCCCTGAAGAAAATGGAAGGAGAGTCTGTCTCAGACTTCTCCAAAAGATTCAATAAGATGTATAACAAGATTCCTGCAGAGGTAAAGCCCTCTGAAGCCTCTGCTCATATTTCCTACGCTGGTGCATTTGATCCTGATTTCTGTCTTCTATTGCGAGAAAGAAGAGCCACCTCCTTAGCTCATATGCAAGATGCATCTATAGAAGTGGAATCCAATATATTAGCAGCTGACAGACTGAGGAACAAGGTCGACACAGACAAAATAAAGGGAAAATCAGAAGCCTCAACTTCCAGGCCATCACTGCCTCACCCTCAAGTAAATGAGCTGACCCAGGTGATGAACTTTCTGAAAGAAGAGATGGAGAGATTGAAAGTGGAAAGGAAACAAATGAACAAGAGCCCTCAGAGAACTGAGAACAGAGGGGGTTTCAGGAGGCCAAATAATTTTTCTCCTCCAACTATGCATAGAGAGAAGGAAAGAGACAGAGATGACCAAAGGATTCAGGCTCCCTTCCAGAACAATTTTATTGCTGACGAAGAAGAAGGGGAAACAGACGAGCCTGAGCCTAAAATCCACTGTTTAGAAGATGTTCCCCCTTTCCCTCATCTGACCCAAGCTGCATATGAGGAGTCTCTCATGAACAGTCAGCTGAATGAATTAAGCAAGGGAGACAAAGTTAGTGGTGGCCGAGGCAGGTATAACCTGAGATCCGACAAGAAGGCAGCAGCACCTGATGTTCCGGAGCAGTCCACTAGAGAAGAGAAGCTTGCCGATGAGGTAGCAGACGGTCACAGAGGTAAGAAGGCCCAACCTCTCTCCCCCATCATCCAAAATCATGTTCCTAAAATTAGAGAAATTCCAAATCCTACATCTTCTTTTAATTTCGAGCATGAGATTCAAAATATCAGAATCCCTGTGCCCCTCACCGAGATAATCAAACATGGAGAATTCAAAAAGTGCTTCTCTGACCTTTTGAAATATAAAGCCTCATACCCTCTCACAAACTCCATAAACCTGCAATACGAAAGGCCTGCAGTTGTCCTAGGTCCCATGGTAGAAGACAGATGTGATTCATCCCCTCCCTTCTACACATCCCTAAACATACATGAAAAAGTGATGCATAATTGCTTAATGGATTCGGGGGCCTCTCACAACCTCATGCCCAAAACCGTCATGGAAGAATTAGGACTGGAAGTCACCCGAGCCTATCATGACCTCTATTCTTTTGACTCCAGAAGGGTGCAATGTTTGGGAGTCATCAAGGACCTGGTAGTCTCCTTGTTTCAGCTACCCATGAAGAGCATGGTTATGGATATTGTGGTAGCTGATGTTCCCCCCAAGTTTGGCATGTTGTTGTCAAGATCTTGGATAAAGAGATTGGGAAGAACCTTGCATATGGACCTCACATATGCCACCATCCCAGTATTTGGAGGGGAGCATAGGAGACTGTACAGAGAAGCCCAACTGGCCTACATAATCAGTGATGAAGCCAACCCTACCAATCATCCCATCTATGCCCTGGATACTGATTTAGGCTCCAGTCTACTGCAGCTCACCCACACCCCTGAGGCCCCTTTGCAGATCAGAAAGCAGCCCATCCTTAATCAAGAGATGCCTTCTCCAACCACCTCTGTCTGGAAGATGTTCTTTGACGGAGCTTCTTCTAGTATAGGTGCAGGTGCTGGAGTGGTATTCAGGTCCCCTTCTCAAGAGACCATATCTCTGTCATACAAGCTGAAATTTGAAGTCACCAACAACGTGGAAGAGTATGAAGCGCTAGTTCTGGGATTAAGAGCTGTAAAAGAAATGGGAATTAAGGAGATGGCTATGTTTGGAGATGCATAATTAATTGTCCAACAAGTCAAAAACGTTTATCAGACCAAGCACCCTCGTCTCAAGAATTACAGGAACGAGGGATGGGATCTAATTGATAGTTTCTTCCTAGCATTCAACATCTCTTTAATTCCAAGGGAAGAAAATTCCCTCGCCGATTTTCTAGCTTTCTCAGCTAGTTTGTTTGAAGTTCCTGCTCTGCCCACTGCCAGATCCGATGTTGAAATAAGATACAAACCCTCTAAAACAGATAATGTCAAACATTGGAAGGTATTTGAAGATGATCTGGAGATCGAGAAATTTCTCCAATCCATTGATGACTTTTCTACGTCACACATAGATGAAGATCCTGACGTGGAAAGTGACCATCACCCTGGAGAGTTTTTGAATGAAATGACTAACCACCAGATTATTCAACTACCGAGCAATCACATACCAAGAGGTCTGATCCCATTAGAAAGATTGTTCAATGGGAATGATGTGGAAGTAAGGGGGAGAGTTTCAGGTGATGGTGCTGATACAGCTGAGTGCAACATAGGCACACAAGAGCAGCCTAAGATTGTCAAACTGTCCAAAAGTTTGACCATAGAGCAGAGGGCTGGATACACTGAGTTGCTGAAGGAGTTTGTTGATGTGTTTGCATGGACCTATGAAGACCTCAATACATATGACACATCAGTTATCGAGCACAAGATCCCACTGAAAGAAGAGGCTAGGCCATTCAAGCATAAGCTCGGACAGATAAATCCTATGCTGCTACCTATCATGGAGAGGGAGGTGAAGAAGCAGCTGGATGCCCAAATAATTGTCCCCTTGAGATATTCTGACTGGGTGGCCAATTTAGTCCCAGTAAGAAAGAAAAGTGGTGAAATCAGACTCTATGTCGATTTCAGGAACCTGAACATAAGTTCAAGGAAAGACAATTATCCCCTGCCCAACATGGAACATATATTGCAGAAGGTCACTGGTGCATCTAGAATATCTATGATTGATGGGTTTTTTGGTTATAATCAGATATCAGTCATGCCTGAGGACAGAGAAAAGACAACCTTCACCACTCCATGGGGCACATTCATGTATGCCAAAATGCCTTTCGGATTGATGAATGCAGGAGCCACATTCCAGCGAGCCATGGACATAGCCTTCATCGGGGAGAAAGATAAATTTGTGGTGATTTATCTGGATGACATAAAAGTCTTTTCCAAGACTGATAAAGAACATCGCTTCCATCTAAGAAGAGTTTTTTCGAAGTGTCGCAGGTTTGGCCTTTCTCTAAATCCCAAGAAATCATTGTTTGCTATGCAAGAAGGGAAGCTGTTAGGCCATATAGTGTCAGCGGAAGGAGTAAGAATTGATCCTAACAGGGTAGAAGCAATTCAGGCTCTGTCACTTCCCAGATCCAAGAAAGAGGTTCAAGCATTTTTGGGAAGGATTAATTTTCTAAGGAGATTTATTTCAAATTTTGCTGAACTGGTGAAACACATCACAACCATGCTCAGAAAAGGAAATGAAGTGAAATGGACTGCTAAACCCAAGAAGTCTTTTGACCAAATAAAGAAGGCATTGACTGAGGCTCCTGTGTTAATCAGTCTTGATTATTCTAAAGATTTCTTGATTTTTTCTTTTTCTTCCTGTGATACAGTAGCAACAGTCTTATTGTAGAGAAATGATCAAGGGAAAGGACATCCTATTTCCTTTTTTAGCAAGGCACTGAGAGATGCAGAACTCCGGTACGAGATCATGGAGAAGCAGGCTTATGCCTTAGTGAAATCTCTCAAAGCTTTCAGATTCTATGTCTTTCATTCAAATATCACTGCTTATGTCCCTTCAACCTCTGTGAAGGACATTCTGATATAGCCTGACATAGATGGGAGAAGGGGTAGATGGATCACCAAGATCCTAGAATTTGACCTGGAGATTAAGCCCACCAAGTTGATAAAGGGGCAAGGTTTGGCCAAGCTGCTGGCTGAATCCAATTACAAGGCTCTGGGGATTAACTTCATCAACGAACAAGATGAGTCATCCGGTGAGGATTCTTAGACCATCATACCATTATCAGCATGCCCCTGGTACAAGGATATCTTGTACTTTCTGCAGGAATTGAGGCCTCCTGATGGGATGGAAAAAAGAAAGGTAAGAGCTCTAAAGCTCAAGGCTATCAGGTATTGCCTCATTGACCAAGTCCTATACTGGAAAGACCCTCTGGGAGTTTTACTAAGGTGTCTGGACCTGCAGCAAGCCCATAAGGTTATATTCGACTTCCATAGCAGTCTCTGTGGAGGTCATCATTTTTGGAAGACCACAACTCACAAAATCCTCCGAGCTGGGTATTACTGGCCCACCTTATTTCCTGATGTCTGCAGGGAAATCAGAGCTTGCATCAAATTCCAGAAGTTCTCTGGTAAGCAGCAACTCAAATCTCTGCCATTAAAGCTTGTGGTAGTTTCAACACCCTTTCAGCAGTGGGGATTGGACTTCATCAGGGAAATTCATCCTCCCTCGAGTGGCCAGCACCGTTGGATTCTGACTGCGACCGACTACTTCACCAAATGGATAGAATCTCTACCTACCAGAAGCACTTCTCACAAAACGATTATCAGCTTCCTGGAAGATATTATATCCAGATTTGGTTGCCCCAGCAGAATCGTTACTGATAATGCCTCTCCCTTTCGGTCTGAGCCTCTGGTCAAATTCTGTGAACAATTCCACATTGCATTGATTCACTCCACTCCCTACTATCCTCAAGAGAACGGACTGGCTAAGTCTTCCAATAAAATCCTAATCAAGCTTATCAAGAAGCTACTGGAGGACAATAAATGGGCCTGGGACTCAAAGCTCAAATTTTCTCTTTGGGATGATCGGGTGACAACAAAGAAATCCCTGGGCCTCTCACCCTTCCAACTTGTTTATGGAATAGAAGCCGTTTTCCCCACTCAACTCACCTTACCTATGGAAAATCTCCTCCAGGACTTTGAAGGAGAACCTAACCATGTGCTCAGAAGGATCCATCAGTTGGTGGAGTTGCAGTAGATCAGAGAACAGGTCATGGACAAAGCCTAACATCATCAACAGAAGATCAAGCAGGCTTTTGACAGAAAGAGCAAAAAGAAAGAATTTGAGTAGGGTGATCTGGTGCTAAAATGGGATGCGCCCAGGCAGGAAAAGGAAAAACACAATAAATTTGATGCCCTCTAGTTCAGGCCTTTCAAGATCCTTGAAGTATTTGCAAACAACACTTACAGGTTGCAGGATCTGGAAGGCAAAGAAGTTTTTGGCAGCCAAGTCAATGGGCATTTCTTAAAAAAATGTTTTCTGTGAGCCGCAGTCGGCTCTTTGTGTTTTTTTTTGTAAATATTGTTTCTGTTTTTGTTTTTCGGACTAATAAATGAATCCATAGCCCAACAACAAAGGCACTGAATCTGCAAAAGAGTTCTTAGAGCATCACATGGATGACTCTATCCCCCATGGAGCCAAATGTTAGTGATATTTCATGTAAGGGGGGATAGAATGCAAAAGAAGGGGTTAAAACCCACTTGTCCTAAGTTTTGGGTGCAAATGCATCTACGATAAACGAGAATCAAGTTTGGAAGACTGGGATTTGCGTGCCCCGATCAACGACGCACAACGAATTCCAGACCCCCCCCACCTTTCTACCTTTAAGCAGAGGGGGGGGGGTCTGAAATCCGTGGTAAGCAACAGGCGGATATGGACGGCAAGCATCTGCGCCCTCAGATCAATGGCACATATTGGATTCCGGACCCCCCCTGCCTTTCTACCTTTAAGCGGAGGGGGGGGTCCGGAATCGGGGGCGCACCTCTCCAATGATCTAGATCAGTGCACCCGGATCAACCACGATAAAGGCCATTCCGAACCCCCCTTTCCTTTCTACCTTTAAGCAGAGGGGGGGGGGTCCAGAATTGTGGATGTAGCTCTCCGATGACCCATATCTTAGCACCCGGATCAACGATGCTCATGCAATCCTGTCATTCTTAGCTGCTCTATGTTTAGCCTGCGTGGGCCCTTCTCTTGTCATGTCATCTTCCTTTCCGCCTTTCCCCTGTTGTCGTGTGTCATCCATCCATCTCCACTGTTTGGTCCACGTGGGCCACCTCTCTTCTCAACATCCACTTCTCACTCCATCACTCCTATCATATGCCCCATTCTCCGCGCTGGCCTCCATGTCCATTCAGTTATTCCAGGTGGCAACGCGAGGAGTCTTCCATATCCTGAAGTGCTAAGTTGGTCAGGCCGTTCTCAATCCCAAGAAAGCAGTTATTGAAGCAGTTGATGGTGGTTAGACATCGTTCCCGCCATAATGGGGAAGTCCGGCAGTAAATTAAAGGCACGTCGAGTCGCCGATGAAACTGTCAGAAGATCGATCATGTCTGCCATAAGTTTCACGACCATTCAAAGATTGCAGCTGCAGATTGTCAGAAGCCATGCATACACAAAGCTTTCAATGCTACGTCTCGATTTTTTTGCTATTGTTAGTTTGAGTATATGTAGGCATTTTCTCCATTTTTGTATCTATCGATGGTAGAGCTAAGCTCTCGACTATAAAGTTTCAACAAACATTCTGGTTTCCTTGTTATGCCTCTATGTTTGAGACTTCTTGGTTTATAACAAACAATTTTCCTTTTCCATCTATGTTCCATCTCATGCCAGGGAGTCCACAGTCGAAGGATTCATGTGGAATGAACAATCTTGTTATGATAAAGGATTTGTTGTGACATTGGTGTGCCCTCTAGTATTTGTGTTTGAATGTAAAAGGATTTTGCGTTTGAATGCTTTCTTCTCCAGTCTGTTGCGAACCGGATGTTTTTGATAGACCTTCACACTCTTCTAATGAAAGTCTTCCCCCTACTCACCCTTTATTACGACTCACTGTTCGAAGTTTACCAAGACCTCACTCGTCCATGCATGCCTGGCCTAGTTTCTGCATTGAGATGATATTGTTCTGAGTTTTCCTCCATGTGATCACCCCTTTAAACAAATCGTGACATTAAACTGATGTGCGTCGGGCTCTACTCTTGCAAGCAATCCAGGAGTGACTTCCAGCTCCAACACCTACCTTTAGCAATTTCTCAACCTCAATATTGATGGCTGCTACTTTTTTGGGATTGAGTGGACGAAGTTTTTGTCGAACAGGCTTGGCATCAGGATACATTGTGATTTCAGGTTCAACTATTTTCGGATCAATACCTAGCATTTCCTCATAAGACCAGGAAAAAACATCGCGGAATTCTTTGAAAAGATCCATGTAAATTTGAATCTCTTCGGGGGAGAAATCCTCTCTGACGAAGAAATTCTCCACGATGCCAGGGTTTCAGGAGATGTTGATGGGTATAGTTTTAGTGATAGTTGACATATTTCCCTCAGCATAAAGTTCCTGTGTAGCTAAGAGATTAATAGGACATGGTTGATCTCCTGTCATGGTAACGGTGAATTCTCCTACTTTGATTCAGCTTAACTCTGGGAGAAAATATGATCTGTGATGAAGATCCTCCCAAGGTTTGTCCGGACTAGTCATTGCTTCGATTACTGCTTCGTCAGAAGGCAAGACTAAGTCTAACAAATCAACGTTAGCAAGAGAACCCTGAGCCCAAATAGGCTCTAGAAGTGGATCTAACTCTTGTGTAGGAGTTGGATCAGGGTTATCTGAAGCTTACTGGACTAAATAGTACGCTACCTCAGCGGCCGACAAGGGCATAGACATTCCTGAGTGCCCTGTCTCATCCATTGTGGCTGATGGGGAAGGAAGAATCCAAGGATCTTCAAAGTAAGTCGTGCGGAATGACGAAACTTGAAAAATCTCAACCTTATGGTGATTAGATATAAATTTAACATCGTCGTGATGAGGTGGGTAAACAAAGGTTCCCATCAAGGATGGGCACAAACCAACTCCTACGTTAACGACACCTGGTTGAGGATTATCAATCATCGGGACCGTGGATGCCCCCAAAGCTGGGTTAGGTTTGGAGAAAGATAGTTGATCGATGGTCATCGTCCGACCCTCGTGTGGAAGAAACAATACTCAGAAAACTGTAGCAACCACAGCTTGCATAGAATAAGTCCAACTCCATCCTAACAAGAGGTTATAGTCAAGGGGAGCATCGAGTACCTCTACTTCGACACACACGGTTTTCCCTCCTAAATCCACATGGAAAGAAGGAATGATGCCATGTGGTCGAAAGAACGACCGTCGAAAGCAGTGAGAAGAGTAGGTGATTGAGACAAAGTGGGCTAGCCAATGGCCTTCCAACATGCTACCGACATAACGCATGTCGAGGCACCCTTGTCGACCAACGTGCGGAAGATATTCCATGTAAAAATTTTCGAGGGATGAGCCACTACTATCTGAAATGCTATGTGGTAAGGCAGACGAGGTGTTAAGTTGGTTGTATCTAACATGATGGTGCCTAGATTACAAGTCTCATTAGAGCCCAAAGCATTTAACAAGGCTTTCCTCTAAGCAGGGCAACTTTGGAGGACCTCCAAAGCAGACATTGCACAAGGGGTTTGTGATAAATCCTCCACCACAGAGTAATTCTGGGTGGCCCTTGCATTTGGGTTGTGAGAAGCTTTTTTAAATGCACACTTTGGAATGCGTGTCATTGTTTCTCCCAACGTCTTCTCAATCTGTAGAGGAATATATGGGAGATCAACTTCTTTATCCTTCTCAGAAGTGCTTGGTTTACTATAGTCGTGCACTCTAGTCGTTATGAAAGCATCACCCCTAACCATATATACATTCACGGATGAGGGATTATTTGGAGGAGGGAAGGTTTCTTGGCTGCCCCCTTCTATGCTTGTAGAGGATTGAGTTAGATTTTTCCCATGTTGAAAGGGATTAGTCAACACTACTTGTTGTTGCTGTGTGACAAACTTTTGGGCCTCTGCAAGTCAAGGACAAAGATGGGTCGGGTGGTCCTCCATGCACAAGTTGCATGGATACCTCGCCTTCCATTTTTCTTTATTGTCCCCACCAGCATTATCAGTGGGTTTTTTATCCCCCTTACCCTTCTTTCGTTGTTTTTTCTTCCCTTCAGGCTGTTGGTTGGCCTTTGGGTTAGTCGACTGCATGGTGTGTACTTCCGACGTTTGGGTAGGGGGAGCAGCCAAAGAAGTAGTTTGGTTGGTCGCTGTGTGTTGTATGGATAATTGTTGCAACTGTTTTGTCAATTGCTCAGTGGGCTTAGTTTGTGATGAACCAACAATACCATCGGCATGTGGTCCAGCTCTCTGTCTAGTTTTATCTAGTATCAAATGTGGCGCATCTAGAAAGATGTTGTATAATAAACCAAATTGAGAATAGATGAGCTCAAACTGTTGAGCCCTCATGATGGCATCTTCTTCGGAGAAAACTCCGGATGTTGCGAAGTCTTTGGATAACTGTGGAACCAAAGACTTAAGGAACCACTCAAGCAGGAATGCTGATGGGACTGGTACTTTGATTAGACTCTTCCGGTGTCTCCATTCTCGGATATGATCAGAGATATGGTCCGCTCTTGTCTTTTCGAAATTGGCGAGCAACTCTGTACCAGCATCATATCTCACAGGTAACTGGAAATGGTTAAAGAAGGCCATCAACTTTTCACCAAAAGAAGAGTATCTTGAGTGATCGAGCTCGATGTACCATTTCGCGGCACTCCTGATAAGAGTACGTTGAAACAATCGCAACTGTACAGATTCATCTTTCAATGAGTTAGATGAACACCAAAGATGAAAGGTAGTCACATGATCACCTGGATATTCATTAGGCTTGGCCTCGAACTTTGGAATGTCTGAAGGAAACTTCGTCGGCATAGGAGGCCAACGTGGATCATGAAAAATAGGATCATTTAACAACCTTGTCAAATCTGGCAAGTGTAACGTCGCCAAGAATGGTAGTTTGGGTTGCTGCTGATAACCTGGGAAAAAGGGTCCTAGAGTTTGATTGGCACTAGGTTGTGTTGATGGGCGAAATTGACCGCTCATCAACTAGAGGGGTGGATCCGGTACGAGGTTGTCTAAATAAACCAAGCCGTTTGGAATAATCCACTCCGATGGGTTTAGTGGCTCCATTGGCCGATCTAAGTCCTAGGAAAATCAAAGAAAAACTAAGCTAAAGAAACTAATCTAAGTGAAAAAAGAAGCTACAACAAACTATATACAAATCTAAAACATATATATACAGTTTACTAACTAATATTATAAAACAATAATTCTACTTATTAAATGTTCATCTATCAATGCAATTAAATCTTGATTATATATACAACATTTACAAAATACAAATTTTGATTGAAATTTGCAAAATCATTTGTAAATTGTCTTATGATGGCGAAGCTATTATTTTTGGATTTTTTATAACTTTTATGAAAAAGAAATGAAACAACATCTATCTAACTAAGCAATGAAGATAACAATCTGTACTATATATCCATCTAAACTACAGAGAATTCTCAAATTAATCAACTATTAAATTGCTAATAACAAACTGACCTGAAGTAGCGCTTCCTATTTGTCCTGTGCACAGTACTCGATTTAGTTGTTTGATGGGGGAAACCCGCACCAGATTTTGCAAAAAGCTTCTTG
Source organism: Picea engelmannii (assembly GCA_009831015.1). Lineage (NCBI taxonomy): Eukaryota > Viridiplantae > Streptophyta > Pinopsida > Pinales > Pinaceae > Picea > Picea engelmannii. The sequence goes on along the minus strand of ML808554.1, from coordinate 135,892 downwards.
TAAACAGGAAGCAACAACACTCCTGCATACAAATGACAGAACAAACAAGACATATAACAATAGTTATTTTATAGTTTATAGATCATCACATTTAGATAAATCCCAGTGCGAAGATTTGTGCATAACTGCTCATTTAACCAAGAAGATTAACCTTCTATTCATTAAATTAAAATAGGGTAATTGTTGTAAGTAAAATGAGATACATCAAACATGGACAATACATTGAATTATATCGCATCAACTTGTAACAAATCTTGATATCTAAAGTAGTCAATAATTTGATTACAAATTAAAATGCACAGAAACTTGAACAAAAGTAAGATAAATTGAAGCTAAAGTCGTACAACAAATCCACTTCTATTCGAGTCTGTATAATCATCATCCCATAGTCTCTGTTCTCCCAATAGTGATGGGTTTTTTACAAAAAATAATAAGTATATAAAGGCCACAGGATGAAACATTCCCTGTGGAAATCATCAAAACTATTTGCACAAAATATGGAATCAATCTCCCAAATTGCTATTCCTATCTAAGACTAACAACCTAATCCCAAAACTATGTAACAAAAAGCACGTTCTAAAATGCCATCATCGATCCAATTCCCATTGAAATTCATTTATACTTGTAGATGCACAAAAATAAACAATTTCAGATTGTGTTTAATTGAAAAATTAGCAGAAATTCAAATTTTATGACTAGCTAACAAAATCTCACGATTCTGTAGCTGGTCATATTTACAAACAAAATTGTATTAAATTAACCCAATGGTAACATAAATGTATGTGATCTATCAAACAAATCCTTTATTACTAATTCAAAGCAAACCAAATCGTTCATGCTAATTCAAAACCAACAAAATCGTTTTTGCTAACTCAAAATAAACAAAATCATTCTAAAATCAATGTTGAAATATCATACCTTGGCTGTAGGGATACGATTTGATCATGATAACTTTGAATTAACAATGGCAATGGCTACCTCAAAATTTTAAAGAGAACATAGCCTATTGTCTTTCAACTTGCTGATAGACTGCTTGATAAATCTTTGGATTGATCAAGGGTTCAACAGGGGCAAGAGTGTAGGAGGGGGAATGGTAGGACGAGTGAGAGGGGTTTTGAAGCACAGGCCTGGAGAAGTAATAAATTTTTCAGAAAATGCACACAGACCAAAACACACCTTTTAGCCACAGAGAATATATGAGATTTGACCTCTAAAGGATGAGCTATATCTCTGCAATAACCCAATTTCCGAGGAAACCTCCCACTATGAAGGTAAAGGAGATAATTTCAGTTCTGGGTTTTCAAGGGTTTGATCTAATTCAAAACCGTCTGCCCAGAATCGTTCACGCAAAAAATGTGTCTCTGGGAGGCAATTACGGGGCTAGCTTAAGCAATCTATCTCTGGCACTATCAAACAATAACAGACTCTGAACACCATGGGGTTAAATTTTCACTACAGGAGCCATAGTAGATAGCACACAGTCAATAGGGTAATTAGTGAGGGGGTTTGATAGGGTAGACATAGGACTAATTCCCACAGTTTTCTCAAAACAAGCAGAGGTATCCCGGAGTGCAAGGAAGACGTTAATGCTTATGCGTGCGAGGGTGGTGGAGTGAATTGAAACCATGCAAAAGATTCATGTTGGCATGTACAATCGATGACGCCTAGGTAATAGTTTCAAATCACTTTTGGTGTGTGTCAAAACAACGTAAACAACATGCCAAACGAATAACCATTGAAAACCATGAGAAGTCGATCCGAATGTTTGAACAAACAATAGCATTTGTATGATTTAAAACAAAACAACATGTTGAATATGGCACCAAAGATTTAATCATAAAATTAATGCGTTATATGAGACCATTGCACCAAGGATTTAATCAAAGACACCAAAATATCATTGCATCAAGGAATTTGATCAAAGACAACGGAATATCATATCACCATTGCATCAAGGATTCAATCAAAGACACCAAAAGTCATTGCATCATGAACTTATAAATTGAAACCATATTAACAAAAATGGAAAGTGAATAAAGGTTTGGTGTTTTGATACATGTATGACCTTTAGTGAGATAGGGGTGAAAAAATTTATGACCACATGAACAAAAGGATTCATAACAATTCAAAAGATCATTTTGATGTTATCAACATGACTTCCAACTCAAGGTTTTCACGCTTGCAGTCATGAAAATGAAAACGAAAGGCAGGTGTGCGAATGCACAAGATGATAGTGTCGTTTTGTTTTAAAGAATTGAGACGAGTATTGAGGGTTCAAAACCATTGTGTAGGCAGCTTGTAAGGAAAAGATAAAATTGCAAAATGGTTGCCAACAATGGCGACACACTGGTAGAAGCAGTTATCTCTGCCAAAAGAACAAATCCAAATTAGGATAATGAGAATAATTCTAACTCAAAAACAACCAAAAAATAGTTTAAACATCATCATTAATCAAAAATTCCAGCTGTGCTTAAAAGATGAAAATTGATAACAGTCTTAAGACAAGCGAGTCATGATATTAAAAATAAAATCTCCAAAACTGTTGACAGAGCCACTGCTGCCAGTAGACGTCCATAGCCTCGATAGGGTTGCCATTTAACCCAATCTGATATTCGTATCCTGCTAAGAAGTTCTAGATTAGAATAAAGGACATTTTAAGGTCAAGAGATTCCATACTTGCGAATTTTCATATACCCGACATTGCTTCGCTTCCAGCAGGCCTGTTCAGTACCCCGACGTAGTTGTCTTGGCGTCATGCATGCATTTACCCACTGCCAGCAGACCTGTTCAGTATCCCGACAGGTTTACAAGCACTTCCCACAGCTCTTTTAATGATTTGTTTAGTTTTTGAAAGATATATAATTGAGCAGGGTGACGTTGAAAATTATGATATTTTAGACATATCTTTACAGACCTTGAAAGAATTTTTTAAACTGTCCTTCATTAAGATTCAGAGATGGTTTGTTTACAAAACCAACCTTCAAAAGCAGGGAGACATCTTCTGAGTTATTCCCTTAAGGAATAGGGATAGCGTAAGAAGATAATGGATGATTGTGACAGGCTTTACTTACAGATTGGAATCAATAAACTCTTTTCAAACAATAGGCTTTCCTTAACATGGCTGTAAATTTCAGAAGCATATCACAATTGATGTTTAGACAAACTTTCAGCAGTCATTTTAGAGGAAAAAATTTTCTATTTTCTTTGTCTGAACAGTTCATAATGCAGGTATGTGTATTTCAACAGCAAAAACTGGTAAGCATAAGGGAGAAATCAAAACACACCATCGAAGAAAGATTTAAAAGAAAAGAAATCCAAACAAAAAAAAAATATGTATAGAACATGCATCTGAAAACCTCATGAAACAAATCCCTTGGGAGACTGAAAGAAAGTAGGAAAATCCTGTTTGATGGGAAAGCAGTCTTACTCGTGGTACCTTGGGTCAGGGTTGATTCATATTTATTTATCTCTTTACTTTCCATTTAATATTTTCATGACGATACTGTGTTTTTGAAAATAAATGTTCAACTATAAGTAAAGAGAAAAGGATCAAGGAGACTTCCCTGACAACAGCCGTATTATGGTTCTCGTGGTGCACCCACTTGCATTCATGACTGCATTATTACAAAGAGAATTAGTGAGAAATACAACTGAAAGGAAAACCTATTCCTAAACCTACTCTAACTATTAAATAAATCAAGATACTACGTGAAGTCATGCTTCCAATGTAGCCATCAGAGTAACTCCAATCCTACAACAGAAGCAAAATCAAACATTATTAATAAGAATGGTGATATATCAAAAAATGACAGAAACATATCATACTTATCTTCATAATCATCATCTAAAAACAAAGTAATCATGATCTTACCATTCCCTTGAATATTCTTGATGTACGAATCCTCCATCCATTGCGCAATCTTGTCATGATAAGGGTCATAATGGCATGGGCAAGTGTAAGTAGGTTTGAAAAACTTGTCAAGATCACGAAGAAATGGAATAACCATCAGCCAAGGCTAAAATGCCCCATCCTCCTTACAATTCTCTAAGTGTTCATTAATTTCTTCACATGGAGGATCTACAAGAAATATGCCATGCCTACTTCCAAGATACTTAGGTAAAAAAAAAGCAAGCACAACTTTATCTTTATTATGAAGTTTTTTTATATATGAATATTCAAGCCATCCTAAGATCTTGTCACAAAAATGGGGATGCAAACCATGATTTTGATGAAACAAATATATCAATGGGAAACTCATCATAGGAGGATTCGTGCAATCAATTGGATCATTGGTTTGAATGTTTCCTTCGATGAGATTGATCATTTCAAAATGTGAAGTATAAACATTAAGATTCAAGCTAAGCAAAGAACGAATATGAAACTTAGAATGTTTGATGTCCATAAGATATAATGCATTGTCTTTTTCAACAATAAACTGTGTAAAATGATCTTGCAACATGTCCTTTTCCCATGTGAGTGATGAAAGTGAGCAAGCGTCAAATCCGGTTTTATCAATGTTATGCACGAAATTATTTTCACCAAAATTTTGAATATTGAAAAGATATGATTGTGGTGGCAAAGAGTAGGATGTTGTAGGTAAGGTGTCAAGTCCAACAGAGTCTAGGAAGAGATGAGGATATAAAGAATAAAATGAATTAGACATAAGCACATGAAAAGAATCTCTTGAATTAACAATGGTATTCTCAAGAGATTTCTCTTCACCTTCTTTAAAACCCTTACTTTGTTTTGGTGACAATTACCTCAACATGATATGATCATCTGGATTTGCCTTTTGTGTGATAAATAATTCAAAATTTATGTGACAAACATCTAGTCTTTCATGTGAACAAAGTGCATTTTGAAGATGAAGGTTTAAGGTTTCTTCTTTTAGTTGCATATCTTCTTCTCTAATCAGTTTCATAGGAGTACTAGAACATTCAAGACGATTTTCTTCGCTTAAGTGTTCTTTAATGACTGATTTTAAATATTGATTAAAGCATGAGTTGCAAGAATGAGGATATTCACCTTGAGCCAGAAATGAATCTTCTTCCACACTGGTCGAAGACTGAAAAAACAATGATTCAAAGGAAAAACCAATTTGGTTGTCAATAAGAACCTGGTCAATAGATTCTACCTCCCTATCTTGTTCAACATTGTCGGAAGGATCCTTCTCTTCTTGTGAAGAGAATTGTTCTTGCAGTTGAGTGATAGGATTTGTAATTAGTTCTTCATTCGTGCTTGAATATGACTAGATGGAAGGGATGCAAGCATCACAGAAGAGACTTAATGCAAATGACATGTCATCGATATTAAATTTACAGAGGATATGATAGACTCTTGTCAAAAAGTCTTCTAAAGATGAATCGTTGTTGATTAGCGAAGTATGAAATTCTTCACATAATTGATCAAAATCATAAATTTCAAAAGCATCTAGAAACTCATCTACAAATTGAAACCAATAAAAAATGTGACATGTTGGAAAGGATTCAAACCAATGTTTGATCTGACCTCTAAAAGTAAAAGCGAACAGTCTACATAAAACTCCTAAATCTGAGATGTCATGTTTGATGCATTTGCACCAAAACTTGTTAAGGTGGTCTTTAGTAGATATATTGCCTCCACCATCAAAGGTGAGTTTGGACAAGTGAGAGACTGTCTCATTGGGAACATTGGGTAATGAGAAGTTGAAAGCATGTTCCAACACAGTGATTTGGGGAGCCATGGGGGAAATTGAATACATTTAAAAATAAAGGCTCCTACAAGGCTAGCTTGTCAGTCGGCCCTCCTTCTAGCACCATTTGTTGACGGGCGAAATTGACCGCTCATCAACTGGAGGGGTGGATTTGGTCCGAGGTTGTCTAAATAACCCAAGCCATTTGGAATAATCCACTCCGACGAGTTTAGAGGCTCCGTTGGCCGATCTAAGTCCTAGGAAAATGAAAGAAAAACTAAGCTAAAGAAACTAATATAAGTGAAAAAAGCAGCTACAACAAACTATATACAAATCTAAAACATATATATACAGTTTACTAACTAATATTATAAAACAATAATTCTACTTATTAAATGTTCAGCTATCAATGCAATTAAATCTTGATTATATATACAACATTTACAAAATACAAATTTTGATCGAAATTTGCAAAATCATTTGTAAATTGTCTTATGACAGAGAAGCTATTATTTTTGGAATTTTTTGTAACTTTTATGAAAAAGAAATGAAACAACAATTATCTAACTAAGCAATGAAGATAACAATCTGTACTATATATCCATCTAAACTACAGAGAATTCTCAAATTAATCAACTATTAAACTGCAAATAACAAACTGACCTGAAGTAGTGCTTCCTATTTGTCCTGTGCACAGTACTCGATTTAGCTCTTTGATGGGGGAAACCCGCACCAGATTTTGGCAAAATATTCTCGTAAACAGGAAGTAGCGACGCTCTTGAATACAAATGACAGAACAAACTATTGGAAGATTGATTGTTGTCATTGATGTCAACCCTAGTCATGGGTTTTGGACTGCAAGATTGATAAAGGTATTTGGACATGAAGAAAAATGCACATGCATATACAACACCCATGAATGGATAGTATACATCATTCTGTTTCCGGTGGTATGTGGAATGTCACATGGATCCTCATGGTTGAGCAGAAATGAATTTTTGAAGATGACAAAGTGAATTGAAAAAGGAAGTACATGTAGGCCCTGAAAATAATTAAAGAAAATAATTACAAAATAAGAAAGTGTCAGGTCGGCCCTAATGTTAA
>ML808554.1:105413-128947 GCA_009831015.1 Picea engelmannii | reverse complement strand
ATTTCTCATATATTGTGCATGGTGTATTGTGGTGTATTGGTGTAACTCTTATACTATTGTTCATTTCTCATTGGATATAATTGAATGGTTTAAGTATAAGTTGAAAAATGTTTTAAAATTGTACTTGATACTGATTCACCCCCCTCTCAGTATCAACACAAACAAGACATATAAAAACAACAATTTTATAGTTTACAGATCATCACATTTAGATAAATCTCAGTGCGAAGATTTGTGCATAACTGCTCATTTAACAAAGAATATTAACCTTCTATTCATTAAATTAAAACAGGGTAATTGATGTAAGTAAAATCAGATACATCAAACATGGACAATACATTGAATAATATCGCATCAACTTGTAACAAATCTTGATATCTAAAGTAGTCAATAATTTGATTACAAATTAAAATGCACAAAAACTTGAACAAAAGTAAGATAAATTGAAGCTAAAGCCGTACATCAAATCCACTTCTATTCGAGTCTGTATAATCATCATCCCATAGTCTTTGTTCTCCCAATAGTGATGGGTTGTTTACAAAAAATAATAAGTATATAAAGGCCACAGGATGAAACATTCCCTGTGGAAATCATCAAAACTGTTGCACAAAATATGGAATCAATCTCCCAAATTGCTATTCCTATCTAAGACTAACAACCTAATCCCAAAACTGTGTAACAAAAATCATGTTCTAAAATTCCATCATCGATCCAATTCCCATTGAAATTCGTGTATACCTATAGATGCACAAAAATAAACAATTTCAGATTGTGTTTAATTGAAAAATCAGCAGAAATTCAAATTTTATGACTAGCTAACAAAATCTCACAATTCTGTAGCTGGTCATATTTACAAACAAAATTGTATTAAATTAATCCAATGGTAACAGAAATGTATGTGATCTATCAAACAAATCCTTTATTACTAATTCAAAGCAAACCAAATCGTTCATGCTAATTCAAAACCAACAAAATCATTTTTGCTAACTCAAAATAAACAAAATCATTCTAAAATCAATGTTGAAATATCATACCTTGGTTGTAGGGATATGATTCGGTCAGGCTAACTTTGAATTAACAATGGTAATGGCTGCCTCAACATTTTAAAGAGAATAGAGCCTGTTGTCTTTCAACTTGTTGACAGACTTCTTGATAAATCTTTGGCTTGATCAAGGGTTCAACAGGGGCAAGATTGTAGGAGGGGGAATGGCAGGACGAGTGAAAGGGGTTCTGAAGCACAGGCCTAGAGAAGTAATAAACGTTTTAGCAAATGCACACAGACCAAAACACACCTTTCAGCCACGAAGAAGATCTGAGATTTGACCTCTAAAGGATGAGCTATATCTCTGCAATAACCCAATTTCTGAGGAAAACGCCTGCATTGAAGGTAAAGGGGATAATTTCAGTTTTGGGTTTTTAAGGGTTTGATCTGATTCAAAATCGTTTGCCCAGAATCGCTCATGCAAAAACGTGTCTCTGGGAGGCAATTACGGGGTTAGCCTAAGCAGTCTATCTCTGGCACTATCAAACAATAACAGACTCTGAACACCATGGGGTTAAATTCGCACTACAGGAGCCATAGTAGATAGCACACAGTCAACAGGGTAATTGGTGATGGGGTTTGACAGGGTAGACACAAGACCAATTCCCACGGTTTTCTCAAAACAAGTAGAGGTAGCCTGGAGTGCAAGGAAGACGTTAATGCTTATGTGTGCGAGCGTGGTGGAGTGAATTGAAACCATGCAAAACATTCATGTTGGCATGTACAATCGACGACGCCTAGGTAATAGTTTCAAATCACTTTTGGTGTGTGTCAAAACAATGTAAACAACATGCCAAACGAATAACCATTGAAAACCATGACAAGTCGATCTGAATGTTCTATGAGACCATTGCACCAAGGATTTAATCAAAGATACCAAAATACCATTGCATCAAGGAATTTGATCAAAGACAACAGAATATCATATCACCATTGCATAAAGGATTCAATCAAAGACACCAAAAATCATTGCATCACGAACTTATAAATTGAAACCATATTAACAAAAATGCAAAGTGAATAAAGGTTTGGTGTTTTGACACATGTATGACCTTTAGTGAGATAGGGGTGAAACAATTTATGACCACATGAACAAAAGGATTCATAACAATTCAAAATATCATTTTGATGTTATCAACATGACTTCCAACTCAAGGTTTTCATGCTTGCAGTCGTGAAAATGAAAATGAAAGGCAGGTGTGCAAATGCGCAAGATGATAGTGTCGTTTTGTTTTAAAGAATCGGGACGAGTATTGAGGGTTCAAAACCCTTGTGTAGGCAGCTTGTAAGGAAAAGATAAAATTGCAAAATGGATGCCAATAGGTTGCCAGGAAAATTTTGGCACCCGAATTCTGGTAGAAACCATGGCCCTGACCAGTGTAAGGATTTTGCATCTGTGGAGACATCATCGACTAATTTCCCATAAAGGACATAGAGTGTTGGGCATGCATTGTATTTGAATGAATTTGGGAAGGATTACCCCATGTTGGTCCTGTAGGGAGAGGCATAGTAGTCTGTCCAGGGTTCCATTGACTGTGGAAAGAATTACCCCAGAACGACATTTTAGAGGAGGGAATGGATCCTTGTCCTGAGTTCCAAGGTCCTGCTATGTGTTCCCCCTGTGTAGGAATAGTACCCTGCGCAGGAGTAGATTGTCCAAAAATGGGGTTGCCCCTAGTTGGAAAAGTAGCTGATGAGAAAGTGTTGTTACCAAACGTCCCGTTCCAAGAAAACGGTGTTGAACCTACCGGCATACTGTGCACAGGTGTTCCTTGGCTCCCTGCTCCAAATAAACCAGTGTGTGTAGGCTGCCCGGTGGACTGCTGATGCGGACCACCAAGCGAAGGGGACGAAGGAGGAATATGACCTCCTGTGTAAGGAAACACATTAAAAGGGACAAGAGTGCCCCCAAAGTGACCTTGCAGAGGAGTGTTAGGGCTCCCTACCCCCAGACCCAAAGTCTGTAAAGTGGAGTAGGTTAGTGTAGGACTTGTACCTGAACTAGGCATACCGTATGAGAATGGAGGGCCTGTTGCACTAAGTGTAAAGGGGGTTGTGGCTGCCACCATAGACGGGTTTGGTCCACTGTGCGACATAGTTGTGGCTGAGACCATGGTGGCCAGGACCGACGATGGTAGGTTAGGAGATGATTCTCCTGTGGTAGCAACTATGGTGGGAATTGAAGAATTCCCAGAAGAAGTAATAGCATTTGTTTCCATTGCTGTGTGAGGCACTGTCTGGCATTTATGAAATTGGATTGGTACAATAAACAGTGCCAAGATATTAGTGGTTGGGGTTTCAACCGAGCCAAGAGCGGCAGTTGATTCCTCCAGAAGTTGTTCGGGCATAAAGGTTTGTAACCTGGTCACTTCAAAAGATCCTTGTTGGTCCAGCTTTCACCTTAAATGTGGCGGGGCTGGCTCCAGTGTAACCGGTGGCAGGCCAAGAAGCCTTCGTGACTGACAGAGCTTGGGATTCTCCACTATGTGAGAATATCCAAGACACGCTAAGGTATTATAAATGTTCAAAAGTAACACACACTAAAAATAAGCCCCTAAGAGATAAGACAAGCAATCACTAAAATTATTTGGAAGAACAGTTACAACAACCAACACTAGAGCAACTTACTGGTTCAAGTGAAACTCAAACACGGAAGCACCCTCCGGGTATACTCTGCAAAGCATGGCCCGATGTCTATCCTAGGTACCATGGTATACTCCCATAGTCACCTGTGTATGTCCCTAAAAATATTGGCAACTAGGTTGCCAGCACGCGAACAGTCACCAGGCGGGTACAGTCGAAAGTCGGGTAGACCACAATGAGCAGGGTATCGAGCCTGAAACCTGTCAAGGGTATCAAGATAAAATGGTCCAGAAGACAACTGAGGACCTCGAATGGATTTGAGACCCATGAAGCCCTGTGGAAAATGCAAACGACGTAATCCCAAAACAAGCCCTCTATATGTTTTCTCCACTACGATTGGTCCGACTTTGGAGGGGTTATCTTCGCTACCTTTCCACATGCGACCTTGTGTTTATCCCCTATGTTAGAGGGGGGTCCCGGATAACTTCCATGAAACTGGACTTAGACACTCCCTATCTCAAACTCTAATGTTTGGTTTTGAATGGCCTTGAAGAGTTTCCTCTCCAACCTAATCCAAGGCCCTAATCCTGAACTAGTTTGTGAACCCTACAAACATAAAAGTCTAGTAGATTTTAAAATTAGCATTGCTTTTATGGATTTGTCTTACGTCAAGGGGTATGAAGGTGAAACTAATGATGTGTAAAGACGAAAGAAAAAATGAATGAAAAAAGATGGAAACAAAAGACTTTTATTAAATGCAAAATTTCAACAACTTTTCACAAAGAAAGATTTTTTTTGTTTTTTTTTATTTTTCTAAGATTTTATACAACAAACTCAAAGGAATTTTGCTCGACTACGAGCTACTTATGATCTAAGTGAATTTCAAAAAACTTATGAAATAAAATACTTTTCCCTAGCTAATGATGCAGAAACACATTCTTCAACCAAAGAAGAAAATGAAAAGAGATTTTTTTTATTTATTTAAGTGCTAGTAAAGAAAAAAAGGGAAAATACTGACAAGCAAAAAACCAAGAAAAACAATTCTAGATTAAAGTGCATATCACAAAGAAACATATTGAAGAATCACACAAAAGAAATTGAACAAACAATGACTCTCATGCTTATCTAAAAACCATAATTTTTTTTTTTCTTATTTTTCTGTCAACTATTAACTGATAAAAAACAGGCTAAGGGTAAGATGAATCCTAACCTATTGACTGTTCAAACCTAAATTCAAACACCTGAGAGGAATATGTCTTATCAAAGGAGGGGATGACTGCCCCACCCTGAGCAAAACGTAGCCTATACAGGCACGCGACTGTCACTAAAACAACATGTGTGCTGAACAAAGACAGAAAGCATGTACACGTGGGATGACCTTATACAGGCCACGTGTATATCTAAATTATAAGGAAAAAATATGAAAACAGGTAGTCCAGACCAGGAAGAGGCCTTTGGTATTGATAACCAAGATCCCTTGAAGGCTTGGATGCTCTTTCTAACAGAAAATACAAATAATTCAAGGAATAATAAAGTGAAAAAAAACAATCTGAGATAGGACTATGAACCAGTAAGACTCAGACAGGATTCCAGAAAATCCCCTGAGAATGTGTAATTCTGACAAGGAAGAGGAGGACTGCCTCTAAGGTTCTCTGAACTCCTACATGCTACTGCTATCTCTACAGCTAGCGTTCACACACGGGATGTAAGAGGATTGGGCGAGGGTACATGCGTTCAGGCCTTTTGCAGGCCGCGTGTACCTCTGTGTGTCCTGAAAAATACAGTCAAGCAAAATTCAGGGAAAACTGGTATGGAAAACCAGACTCCCTGCTAGCTTAGACCTTACAGAAAAATAAAAGACAAGCAAAGAAAAAACAGAAAACCTAGTCTTTAAACTACCCAAAAACTTAAATAAATCCAGGAACCCTAAAGAGTATTGTCTCCAGTATGGTCGCCAATTCTATTGTTGGGAAAAACACCCTACGGACTAGTAAACTAAGGTCAAACTTGCATGCAGATTTGACCGAATAGAAACTACTTTTTTACCTACATCCCAAGATTTAAATCCCTTTTTCTCGGTAAATGCATGGAAAAGGACCACCTAACTTATTATCGACGTTCGATGTAGATCCTCCGTTGCGCTTTGATTACTTGCTTGCGCTGCTCCTTCCACAGATGACCTGCACTCAAGACAAATGACAACTATGCATGCATGCTACTTCTATACTCAAGGGTTAGAAATCAAACATAAATCAATCAGACTATAGACAATTCATGATTTGGGACGGGAAAAGCATTCTTTTTATTACTGAAAGTGAATCAACTTACAAAAGATGAGACCGACCACTACTCCTTGAACCTAATCCTGGGCTCCTCTTCTTCTGTCCTTCAACTGCTTTGTGTTAAATCTCTTTTGGCTTGAGGAAAGGCTAAAGGGTTGGGACAATGGATTATGTAAATGGGTAGAGTTTCTTCACTATATTTTTTCCTCCTCCAAATGGTACCCCTACCCCTTCTTTTATAGGCTAGAAGGAGCTAGGGTTTTGGACGAACCCTCGGCCATGCATGGCCGGGAGTTTCAGTTAACTGACCCATAGCATTTTGTTCCATCAACAACTTTCCTTTTTTCATGCTTTGTTAGGTACACGTGGGCTGTTGTGAGTCATCCAGTGTGTACACGCGTGCAGTAATGGGTTAGGGTGTGTGGGCCTTGACACAAGAGGATTTTCAAAGAGTTGTTCAGCAGAGTTTTGGCAAAGAAGGGATATGAGTTGGACTGATGTCAGGTAAGCATGTGTGGTGCAATTTAGGGTTATAACAATCATATTTATCATATGCAGAGGACAAAGGCATGGTTTCAGGGGGAGCATGAGTGATACGATTTCAGTGTTGCATCAAAGTGTTTCCATCAATGCCAAAGGGGGAGATTGTTGATTAAGATTGGTTGTCATTGATGTCAACCCTTGAAGAAAGAACCATAACACAAAGGTTTGGGTAATGGACCCAATAGTGTTTGATGTAAATATGAATCATTATTGTTTTTTCATGGTTGATAAGAAGTAAATATGGATGAACTCCAAAGTGGTCCCCTTATGGTGAAAGCCTTCACGGGAAGACGCTTTGTGCAGTAAGAGAACCCGTGCTTAATTGTGGAATAATGAGATGAAGGAAAGTAAATTTTTCAGGTAACATATCCTATATGGATAGTTCTTGTCATTTCATTTCCAGTGGTATGTGGAACGTCACATAATTCCTCACAGTTAGAGAGTTATGGCCATGAGAAGTTGGAGACCCCAGGTTTGGGTAATGGACCCAAGTTTTTTTGATGGATAATGGTATGCTTTATGATATATTTTCAGATAATACTATTCTATATGGATATTACATGTCATTCCATTTCTGGTGGTATGTATAACATCACATAACTCCTCACGGTTTGAGAGTTATGGCCTTACGAAGTTGGAGGACCCTCATATGTCATATAGAAGCCCCAAAAGGTCAAAGTAATCAAAGTGGTTTAAGAGATTTTAAAAGGTAAATAATAAAGTGAAGTAATAAGTGTATTATAATTCAAAGTGAATACAAAATAAATTATTTCAATAATAATTTTAATGGAGAAATTAGAAGCGGACCCAACCCTAAAATAAGGAAAGTGGAGCCAAGTGACCTAGAAGATGTTTTTAAGGAAGCTACTTGGAGAGTATAAATAAGAGGAAAGGCTCTCTCATTTGAAAAACACTTGATAATATTGAATATCTATAGGTTTCTGAGGTATACAAATGATATCTAAGACGAAATTCTGAGGAAAATGAAGAAAAGAAGGCCGAAATGCAAGGAAGGATAAATTCTTTTGATGGTGTTTTTTAAGGTATGTTATTTTCAGGTCATCTCACCATTTTCTCTATAAACTTTTTTCTATAATGGTTCAGATCCTGAAATTGCTATGAAAGTGAGAAAACATATCCAAGTATCTGTGGTTAAAAAATTTTCTTGTGGTTCATTGTATTTTGGGAGTTACACTCTGTGGAAAATAGGGTTTGTGGCCAGTCCTAAAACTAGTCAAAATCAGGTGTTTCGGGTAAAAACGTCATAACTTGTTCCTAATAGATCAAAATTTAGTGAGACCAATTTTTTTGGTTATTTTACAGTCTTGAGTATTCGGTGTAACAGTTTCAGATCATTTCATCAAATATTTTGTGCGAGGCATGCTCTAAAAGGTCACTCTCTAGAATAAACCAGAATTCAGCAAGGTATGCCATTTTTCTTATAACTCCTTTTCTGAGAGGTTCCAAGTAGTGCCACTTAGAGGAATTGAATAAAACACATTGAATAACATTTTTTATCAGTTTCATATCTTTATACATTACAGGTTCAAAGCTATGATTACTTCAAGTTAGGGTTGTTGACTAATCCAAAACTAGGTATGTGAGACTAAAGAAAAGTTTGATGAAAATGCTAGTCTCTTGTTTTTAAAGTTAAGGAGGGTTTGCAAGAATGTGATCATATAAAAAAGGTCTATTAAAAAGATACAAATCAGATTTGGATGATGAAATTGATGAGGTATTTTGTTTGAGGTACATGTTGAGTACATGGTTGAGACAAGTAGTTGATAAGTTGGTGCACATACATGAGGTGTATAATTGATGATGTTGGTACATATTGATGAGTCATAGTTGATGAGTAGTTGACACATGATTGGTACATACTTGGCACATGGTTGGATGCACTTTTTTATGGTATAGGTTGATTATAGGTTGATTACAGGTTGAGGTACAGGTTGATGCATGGTTCAGATTTATTGGTACAGGTTTACAGTGGTATATCTCACAGTGATAGTGTGACAGTGATTCCATCATTCTACTTCTACTTCAGGGTGGTAGGACGGGGCAAGGACAGGTGGTTGTAGCCACCTTCCAGTTGCAGCCAGAGAACATTAGGGGTTGTAGCCTCCTTCTGGTTATAGCCAGAGATTTTGGGAGTTGGAGCTTCCTTCAAGTTGTAGCCTGAGAAACTAGGGGGTTGAGCCTCCTTCTAGTTGCAGCTGGAAAATAAAGGAAGTTGGTGCTTCCAATGAATGTAATTCTTCAAGACATATAAGAAAAATCATTCCATGGTTTTCTCCCGATTTGGGTTTCCACGTAAAACACTGGTGTACTGTGTATGTGTGTGATTGTTTAGTATCATGGCTAAGCAAGAAATAATCATCGGTATCTCTATCTACAACCAAGGTAGAGTATATTGTAGCAGCAACATGTTGTGCACAGGTTCTTTGGATGAAACAAACTTTGACAGATATACATGTTGAGTATGATGAGATCATTCCAATATATTGTGATAATACAAGTTCCATTAATATCTTGAAAAACCCGGTGATGCACTCCAAGACTAAGCACATTCCAGTCAAGTATCACTCTCTACGGGAACAGGTTGTAAAAAAGAACATCAGATTTGAGTATGTGGGCACAAAATAACAAGTGGCAGACATCTTTACAAAACCACTTCCATGGGAAGCCTTTGAATATCTTCGTCAAAGACTTGGAGTTATTTCTACTCCAAAAATGAATTCTTTTTTAATGCTTATCTTATAAGTCTTAGATGTACACGAGGAAGCACCATAAGAGGACAGTCTCTCAGGGGGAGTAACCCTGGATGGAAAGATACCTTTTCCATTTATGGAAAAGGGGGAGAGATTTATCAGATGCAGAGGACAGAGGCATGGTTCTAGGAGGATCAGATTTATCAGATGCAGAGGACAAAGGCATGGTTTCAAGCAGCACCAAAGGAATCACATGTATTAGCAGTAAAGAGGATCTTCAAATATCTCAAAGGAACAAAAGAGTTTGGATTATGGTATCCAAAAGGAAAAGATCTATCACTTATGGCCTACACAGATGCAAATTGGTTAGGTTGTATTGATGACCGACGAAGCACTAGTGGAGCAGTGTTCTACTTAGGTGAGTGTTTGGTATCATGGCTAAGCAATCACACACATACACAGTACACCAGTGTTTTACAATGTGCAAATTTGGTGAATACCGTATCACTGAGACCATTCAAAAGTGCATTTATGGTTTTGAAATTATTCTCACTGAGTTTCACTGCTTTGTCATTTGTTGGTGGAACTATTGGTGCTATGTATCCATCTACAATTGATTGCCAAACTTGAAATCCCTATGCTTGTATATATTCCTTCATCCTTATGCTCCAAAAAGCATACTTTTGTCCATCAAACTATGGTATTCCATTTTTATAGGAGTTGGTATTGTTATCACTGAAATTTCGTCCACACATGGCGACAAGAACTCAGCATCGTCAAACAGGAATGAAGCCATTCATGGCACTAGATTAATTTCACAGCATTGCAAAAAGGTCAAAAACTATACAAAGTAACCAAAAATTTAAGGGCGCTTTACAGAATTCAGGTGCACGTGCATATGCGCGGAACATAAACATACAATGCGTGCACACGCGCACGATGCGCGGTTGTTGGCGCAAAAACCCGCGCACCTTCTAAACGACGCATTTATGGAATTGGTCGGCCTCCCAACCACTTATGGATCAGCTCCCAAGCCGATTTGACTCCCAAATCTGAGCTGAATCCGCATGGTAGGCTGGTCAAAGACCTAATTAAGCCCTAAAGAGACCCTTTTCACACCTCAAAGGAGTTACATAATCACCCAATGCAATGCTATAAAAAGCCATGAAGAAACATCATTTTCTCAAGGAATTTCATGTAATGTTATGCAGCTTAGATTGTTTTAAGGACTCACTCCTTGACAATAACACATTAGCACCATTTCATTGAGCTATCCACCTCTACATTGAGTGGATGTGCTTGGGAGTTATTTCACCATCATTCTCATTTTCTTATTGTAAGGAGAGCAAGTTTGTGAGGGCACAAGAGCCTTCCATTGGAAAAAGAAGGGACCCAAAGTCCCCTTTCTTCATTGTGCTTTGATTTCATCAATTGATCAGCCTAAAAACATTGGTGATATTGGTCTTGTTGTCTTTGTTATTTCTTTTTCCATATGCTCATAGTTTTAGTTTGTTTTAATTTAATTCTTGCTTATAGTTTTTTTTTTTTTTCTAACTCTTTCCTCTACAGCTGTCATGCTCAACAAGACCCAACTGGGCATGTAAGCACCCTTTATTTGCTCACCAAGTGATGAATTAGGTGCAAACAGATTGGCGACCATACTGGGGACTCGGTATCAATTCCTCCCTCATTTGGGTTTATTTTTCTTTCCTTTTGATTTCATTAACTTGCAGGTTCACAAACTGGCCTCTGCTGACCTGCTAACCAGTCCATTCACAAGAGAATTGAGAGAAATCCATCCGGAATTTTCTTCTCAGCCGTTTGTCATAGGCGCACGGGTATTCCACCCCACATACGCGCATCATGCGTGCATGCACCTATTCAACAATTTCTCTCTATGCGCATGCGCTTTCTGTCTCAATTCTGCTAGTGCGCAGGCGCTTCATGAACCTCTGTCTACACTAGGGGCCGTGCATCTGACCTAAATTTCACATTGTAAGGTCTTGGATGTGGGGAAATTCTTTTTCCTTCTTAAGAATGATGTTATGCATGCTCTAAATACTGCACCACTTGGACCCCTCAACTTATAAAGGGGATAGTCAAACAAACATAGGCACTTAGGTGGATAAAAATTAATTTCCCTTATTTGCTTTTTGCCACGTAGATGGCTTGCTTTGATTTACAATCTAAGGTGAACATCAATTTTAATCACACCTAATTCACATTTGGGACTAGAAATTGAATAACAATCCTTGAGTATTCTCTTCTCTTGCGCTTTTAAGCGATATGGAGAACCAGAAAAAGATTGCGAAAACAATCTCATATCCCTTAACAAAATTTCAAACCTTTAGGTGAGGACAAAGGCCCTTTTGGGACCCCTCTTAGTTTCATTTTTCAAACATATCTTAAATTTGTAACGGGCCTATACATGCCCACATGTCACAAAAGTAGGATAGTGCTTGGAATTTTGCTTTCTTAGATCAAAAAACTAGGAGAGTTTAAAGGTTGTAACGGGCCCACACATGCCCACATGTTCAATCTAGGATAGTTTCATGATTTTTCTAGATTAACTCACACATAGGGAGTTAAAGGATAGTAACAGACCACATGTCCACATGCTAGTTTCCTAGGGATTTTAAAATTCCGCAAGGTTGTACCAATGACATCTAGCTAATTAGGTAATCACACTCTTGTAAAGGACCAAGCGATGTCCACATGCAGGAAGGTGACATCTAATTAACTAAAATTTGGCACACTTACACTCACACACAAAAGTCACTTCTCATCACTCACATAGCCTCTTCTCGAAACGTGGAGGTCTAAGTAGGTTTCCTCCAAAGGGATCCTGAAAACACCCCATCTTTTCTTGACAGGACTATCCACTCCCACTTTTAATTAAACGAGGTTAGTTTTCACCCCCAGCCTCACAAAACAACATCATCTAAAATCTTTCTAAAAAACTCACTAAGTTTTCCTCCACAGGAGGTGTCAAAAGAAGATTTTAGTCTAGGTAGGATTTCGGGGATAGGCATCCAAAGAACTCCCCGTTATCTGGTTCTCACATTGATAAAACATAGAGGTTGTCAAATAGGGAACTTCAAAATCCTCCAAGTCCAGTGTTCCAATCACCATAAGGCAGGGAGATACCCATGAAGGGTCGAAGGCCAAGGTCCAGTTGTTCCATGCATCCCCCCTTGAGGCACCTACCTCTTGGATGGGATCCAGCCCGTGACCCATTTCTTAGGCCGAAAATCTAAATTCCACACTTGGACTGAGGTACCTAGTGACCAATTTTAGGACATCTACCCAGGTGGCAATTGTGGGCTGCAATTGCACCTTGATTGGATTTTGTATGGCTATTGGGAAGTATCACCAGCTCTTTCGGGATATGCCCCCTCTACCCCTCATTATAACTAATTGTTTCATCCTTCACTAGTTTCTCTTCCAGTGACTTCAGACCCCACTGTTGAGTACTATTGGAAGGTCCAGTGCTATTTGAGAGGAAGGACGTTATGTTTTCTAGGAAACGAGTATTTGCTTTCTTTTTTATTTCCCCACACGGACAACACCCTCTTACCCACATATATGCTTCTTTCTCATTTATGTATGATGCACATCTGATTACAGTCTGACTTTGATATATATATTGTGTAAACAGTCATAGCAAAGACTCTTGTTTCTATATTTCTCTCACCACTTTGTGCACACATTCACATAATTAGTCTGACATCATAGGGGAACCACAGAACCCCCGTCGTTCACGACGCTTTCTCAACCTCCCTCCTATATTAGGGGGAGTATCTGGTCGTACCCACTCATCGGTACCTCCTTCACACACTCCTATGAGTGCTACTATCTTAGGATCAACTTTGCTTGGTTCTACATTACTTGGGTCCACTTCCCAAGGTCATCCATTCACTCGCTCTCCTTTATACGGGAGCGGAGGACCCACTTCCTCTCAAGGAGGAAGCACCAACCCACCTAGTCCCCATCAAGGGTTAGGTTCACAACACACCATGGCCGGAGCTAACCCTCCCCCCCCACTATAGATGCCATATTTGGCTTCTCTCAACATACCGGATCTCACCAAGCTTACCAATGATCCTATATTGCATGACGCCACATGGCCTACAATGCCAACAAAACTTCCTTTAGACATCCCAAAGTTTGAAGGAAAGGCGGGGGATGATCCCACCAACCATGTCATGAATTTTCATCTATGGTGTTCTTCTAATAGCATTATGGATGATTCCATCAGACTGCGATTATTTCAATGCACACTTACTGGCCCATCAGCCAAATGGTATGTCGAAGAGAAATCAGGGTCCCATGGGACCTTTGAGTCATTGGCCAAAGCATTTTTGACCTTCTTCCAGTTACCCATCTGCCATGACAACGGTCTAGAACTACTGTCTAACTTCAAACAAACCTCAGCCACCCACATAGCTAACCACATTCATGAGTGGCGTAGGCGACGTAGTTTGTGTAAAGAAGAAACCACCAAGCAACAATGTCTTGACTGGTTTCTTAGATCAATTGTCTCTCTACTTGGTAAGGATGTCGCTTCCACCTTCCCGCAATCTGAAGAGGAAGCCATTAGTAAGGCCCAACAGTATGACCTTATCTATGCACAGTCAGGGTACTTATACACGGTACTTCCTGATCTTCCAAAACCTGTGCCATTTGGCCAAGAAAAACCTGGGATGTCGCACTCAGCCGACAGACTAATAGGTGCCACCACACACCATAGTCCACAACCCCAACCACCACCGATGTATGGAAAACCTCAATACCCACCTGCATATGGGGGCACTCCTTATTAACCCCCACCACCTTATCAACAACCATATCCGGTTGCTATTCCCCCACCTATTAGTGGACCACCACAGGCACCTCCCATACATCCACCTCTTCCAGCCACTAGTGGTACTCCCTCAACATTCGCTTATAGTACTAGCGAAGGTGCTACACCTTCCTATGTACCTTATGGATCAGTACCACCTCAGAATCCATACTTCCCATTTCCTGGTCCTCCATAACCCATGGCTCCCCCACATCCACATGCGGGGGTAAATTTTGTTCAACCTTCTGCTGCTCAACAATACCAAAATTTTGAATAGTTGAACACAACCAACCCAACTCACCCTTCGAACAATGCCAAGAAGAAAGGACGGAACAGGATCAATAACAACCCTGGTCAAGGTGGGAATCAACCCCCACAACACCAACCCACTGGGGGAAATCAAAACCAAGGCAACCAAAACCCCCAGGGGGGCAATAACAACAAACACCAAGGGAGAAATAATGTTAAAACCATCTTCCCTTGTGCCCTTTGTGGTGATTTCTTTCATTACACTCACCATTTCCCCCGGATCACTGATTTCAAAAGGTTGAAAGACTTTGGGAGCCTTCCCCCTTCTCTTGCGCAACCTGCCCCTCAGCAGGCACCACAACAATATGCGCAACAACCCCCTCCCACCGTGCTACAAAATCCCATCCCACACCAAGGTGTGATCAACACCCAATAGGACACGCAGCATCCCCCATCTCAGGTGGGCCAATACCATAACCCCAACAATCCAATAGAACGAACGATTCTCCTCACCAGTGAGGAAGAAATTCTTTTGTAAACACGCAATCGTCAGTATCAGACGCCAACTGAATCTACCCCTATCTCTCCAGAGACAAACCCTGCACCGACAGGACCCCCGTTAGTAATCCCTCGCCATTCCACCAAACCACCACTTTGCATCCCTCGCATCCCCTTGCGCAGAAATGTTCACAACCCACAGGCTAGGGCCGCACATAATTACAGTTTGGTAGATGACTTAGCACAATCCCCGGCTGCCATGTCAGTCTTGGAAGTCCTCCAAACTTGTTCCATGCAATGGAAGTCTCTACTTTCTGCCTTGGGGGCAGTCGACCCTGCAGATACGCAACGCATCACCTTTGATCTTGACAATAGAAAACCTCGTCTTCCCACCTTGGTCGCTATTCAAATACCAATAAAAATACGGAACATCATCGTTCATCAGTGTATCATCGATGAAGGTGAATCGACATGCATCATGTCCAAAATAGTATGGTAGAATCTTGGTTCCCTGAAACTCATACCCTCCGCCATCACATTACGAGCTTATGACGGATGACCATCATCTCCTAAAGAGATCTTCCAAAATGTCCCTGTGGAACTCGGGGGAAAAACTATTCTCATTGACATCGAAGTTATCGACACTCCACTTGATTACAATATCTTGTTTAGACATAGCTACATGTATGCTATGAAGGCAGTGGCATCATCCGTCTTTCAGACAATCATGTTCCCCCACAACGGAAATATTGTGACCATCGACCAAGTCTCACATTACGAGCCTAACCCCTCTTCCAACCTCGATAACATTCTTCCTCTCATTCACACCAACAAAGATGCCTATCCACTCGTCGATATGGGTCCTGGGATTTTCAAAGATCCATCCTTATTAGGGACATACCATGGAGAACCACCACTTCTTCCCCCTAATCAAGTATGTGTCATCTCCTCTAACAGAACTCACACGGAGGAGGCTCATCCTCCTCAGGAGGCTTCAGTCACCCCTGACGTCTCAATAGTCGTAGAACCACTCCAGCCAGAGCCTCCTGCGCACTCGTCGACCTCAACAGTTCACAAATCCACGTCCCCTCAAGGGTATAGTCCCGTTTGGGAGACCGTTCCCCCACCCCTCACTCAAATTCCCTTCTTTTACCCTCCACCCAGTATTGAAGCTTTCCAGGTAGCCGCAATGCTCACACTACCCAATATGGTGTTAGAAATCCCAGTGTGGTATTTACATCCACCTGAGATGGTCCCTCACCCATCCCTTCCCCCACAGGAAGGTCTCCCCATGATGATTCCCATCCTTACTCCCACGACCCCCATACTCCCTACCCCCCCTGCTACAGCTGGGGGTAGGAGGAAGAAGAAAGAGCCCACAGCTCCACTTCCTCCACGCATCCCACCACCTTGTGCACTATGTGAGAAAGAGGGCCACCAAACCAATAACTGCCCATCACTATCGGAATTACGGAATTTGATTCCCCTCAATCCAACCCCCACAACACCCGCCACTACTGCTAATCCCACTACTACCACCCAACCTTCCAGTAGTAAAGGGTTGAGGACTAAATTCGCGTGTGCTATCTGTTCCGAGTATGGCCACTACACTCATCATTGCCCAGCACTGCCATGCTTTCGGCAGACATTAGCGGTTGTACACCAAAACTTCCAGAACAACCCATGCCCTGCTACGTCCTCTTCAAATATCACTGACATTTGTTATGTCACCACTTCAGTCAATGAACGTTTGATATTCCCTTGTTCTCTCTGCAATTCGTTGGCTCATTTTACATACCAATGTCCTATGATCCTGGCATATAGGCAACGTCAATTGACCCTGTGTCACCAACCCACAGAAGCGATAATTGACATTACCTCACCACTCGAGGATCTTCATGTCATTTCGCCTGAACCTGAGGCACTCCCAACGCCTCCTTGGTTCTTAAATGACCTTTCAGAGGATTTATCCCGCAATCCCCCCAACTCTCCTGTTCATTCCCCTATGGACACTCTCCACTCAACCACCATGGGTACCCCTCAATACTTCAACATATGGTTTATGTCGAGTGAACCCCCATCCTCTCCTAACATTTCCCCCTCTGCTTCTTCATCAGGGGGAAATTACACTAACACTGAGATCACTCCTCATGATCCATTATATTCCTGTCATTTCCAATGCGACGAGGAAATACTGGAAGAGCTACAACACCCAGACTCCCCCTGGGACGCACTACATCATCGTGCTCTCTTCCTTCCCTAGGAAGCCCTCATGCCTCCTAACCAAAACCCCATTTACGTCGTCGAAACCAAAGATTTTATCCCATCCGGGAAGATCGATTGGTTCAACAATCCCATCCCTTCCCCCAACACTTTTGAAGAAGGTAATCTAGCCAACATTTCCATCAAAGATGGCATCGTCGAAGAAATCATCATTGGAGCCGCTTGCACTCCTCAGGAGACCGCCGCATATAAATCCCTCTTCCAGGAATATAGGGATATTTTCGCCTGGTCATACACAGAGATTCCTAGCCTTGACCCATCTATTGTCAAACATCGCATCGAAGCCTGGCCTGAAATCACACCAGTTCGCCAGAAACAACGACCACTACACCCATCCAAGGCCGCGGCTATCAAAGCCGAAATTGACAAATTACGTACGGCTGGGTTTATTTACCCCATCACTTACACTTCATGGGTTTCCAACCCTATACCCATCGACAAAAAATAGGGCACCATTCACGTTTTCATAAACTTTCACGATCTCAATAATGCATGTCCAAAAGACAACTTTCCAACGCCGTTCATCGATCAAATTATCGAAAACTGCGTCGGCCATGAGGATCTCTCCTTTATGGACAGATTCTTTGGCTATAACCAGATTCAAATCCACCCAGCCGATCAGTACAAAACCGCATTCATTACCCCGTGGGGTACTTTTGCATACCGTGTCATGCCCTTCAGCCTAAAAAATGTTGGCACAACTTTCCAGTGGGCCATGACATACATATTTCACGATCTGGCTACAATCATCCTCGCCTACTTGGACGACCTCACAGCTCAATCCAAGAAACGCACCCAACATCTCGATGATTTACGAGTCATCTTCCAACGGTGTCGCCAATACAACATCCACTTGAACCCTCTCAAGTGTGTGTTTTGCGTCACCGCAGGGTGCCTCCTCGGTTTCATCGTTTCTCAAAGCGGTATCACTGTGGACCCCCTCAAAGTCAAAGCTATCATCAAAATTCCACCTCCTTAGAATTTACGACAACTTCAGAGTCTTCAGGGCAAAGGTAACTTCCTTAGACGATGTCCCCGATTACGCCATAAGCGCACATGGTTCCCTTCGCTTACTATGTCATGACATCCCTTTTCATTGGGATGACTATGCCCAACAGTCATTTGACGATCTTAAAGAAGCGCTTTCAAATGCACCTTTGATTAGTGCACCTGACTACAATCGCGACTACATCCTCTACGTATCAGCATCAGCTGTATCAGTAGCTGGCGTCCTCATCCAGCTCGGAGATGACAACCATGAACACGTCATTTACTATGTTAGTAAGAACCTCTCGGGACCACCCTTGAAGTACAAACACAAAGATAAGATTTCTCTTGCAGTTGTCCTCGCAGTCTAGAAACCGCGCCATTACATTTTGCTTCGCACCACCAAGTTCATTGCAGATTCCAACCCTATGCAATATTTTCTCAGTCGTCGACAAGTTAATGACAAATTCGCTCGATGGATCGTTATCCTTTAGGAGTACGACCTCGAGTTCTCAACACCTAAGAGTAAGAAGGCCCTTGTGCTCACCGAACTTGTCACGACCCTCCCCTCTGACACACCCAGTGCCCCCGTCAACACCGACTTTCCCGACAAACATCTCTTTTACATCGCTTCCGATGATCCTTGGTATGGCGACCTTCTCGTCTACCTACGAACTCAAAAGTTCGATAACCACCTATCACGCGATGATCGTTGACGTATTCGCCATCCGCCCCCCCCACTATCTCCTCATCGGAGACATCCTATACCTGCGGGGCATCGACACCATCCTTCGTCGCTGCCTGACTATTGACGAGGCCAACCGAGTCTTAAACGACTACCACAGCGGTGCATGTGGGGGCCATCGTTTGGGTATATCCACTGCTCAAAAGATTATCCGGGCTGGTTACTTTTGGCCTACCCTATTTCACGATTGCATTCATGCCGTGAAACAATGTGAGCAATGTCAGCTCTATGCCAACAAAGCCTGAGCTCCCCCTGCTCTTCTTCACCCTGTCATTACCGCGGGCCCCTTTTGTAAATGGGGCATCGACTTGATGACTTGTAATCCCCCCTCCAGCAATGGTCACAAATACATTGTTGTCATCGTTGATTACTTCACCAAATGGGCCGAAGCTATGCCCACTTTCAACAACACCACTGACATTGCAGAGCATTTTTTCTTTAACCACGTCATATCCCGGTTCGGAGTACCACTCCAACTCATTTCCAATCATTGGAAACACTTTGAGAATGATATCTTCGTCGAACTCTCATCTCGGTTAGGCTTCTCTCACGAGTTTGCCTCACCATATTACCCTCAGTCAAACGGACAGGTCGAGGCAGTGAACAAAGTCCTCAAGACCATGTTACAGTGCATGGTTAATAAACATAAAACCAATTGGCATCATATGTTATTTTCCACGCTATGGGCTTACCGAACGGCAGTAAAGACCGCTACAGGTTTCACACCATTTCATTTAGTCCATGGGGTCGAGGCAACTCTTCCCATCGAGTGCAAAATTCCCACCCTCCGCACCGCAATTGAGATTTTACCTGACACTTCTCCAATGGAGAAGCGCTTGCTGAAATTGGAGTCTCTGGATGAAGATCGTCAATCTTCCTTACAAAACAACGAGGTAGCTAAAAAATGATCCAAGGCTACCTTTGATCGCCATGTCAACCTTCGATCATTCCGCGAAGGCGACCTCGTCCTGGCCTATGATATCGCCCATGATACCTTTGGCCATGGAAAATTCGAATCACTTTAGCATGGCCCTTACATCATCCAACATTGCCTCACCAAAGGCACATACATCCTGGCCTCCCCCGAAGGCCTCTCACTCAAGGAACCCGTCAATGGGTTATATCTCAAGAAATTTTATGCTTAAACGTAGTCATGCTACTTTAGGTTATTTTCTTTTCTAGCGTTTTTTAATATTTTTTCTCTCTCCCTCTCAGCTAAACTATCCTTTGTGCTATTGATAGATGCTTCCTCCACCAGCTTACCACATTGGTTATGCCGACGATGCCAGCTGTTGGACACAAAATCTCGCTTCGGCTCCCTCACACGAAATGCTACATTCAAGCGGCATATGTTTGGGACCAGCAACCAACAACCAAGATGAATACACTGTTGTCATTAGCCTCCTGACCGATGCCCAGAAACATCATATTCATCACCTTAGCGTCTTCCTCGACTCTCAATTAGTCGTTCTCCAGCTCAACAATGTTTACCATGTACGCGATCCATGCCTCTTTCGCAAATACCTACAGGTTAGACTGTTATCTAGACATTTTGATTCCATTACATTTACAAATATTCCAAGACAATTGAATCAAGCAACAAATGAAATAGCTAACATGGTGTTAGATTGGCATATATCACATCAAGCTACACATACATAAACATCTCATAAATCCTGTCACAGCATATCGATAGAATAGCCATCATCATCATCAACAAAAAACACATGCAGACAACATCAGGATCTCAAAAAATATGTATACTCATATATATATATATATATATATATATATATATATATATATCATCCCATAAGGCCATCTGAATGTGTACATACAAAAATACATATGCCCGCAGGCCAGTGCCACACCTCGGTGCAAAAATCGGCTCACCAGCCTATATATAGTCAAAAAGGTATACATCATACATCAGGGGGCCTCTATTGCACCCCCACCTGCTCCTCCCTCAGGAGGCGGTGGTGGCCCACCCCCACCTACCCTAGGCGGTGGTGGAGGACCACCCATGAGACCCTCCTGCCCCGACGGCAGGCGTCCACTAGTCATCACGGCAAGCACTGATGCTCGTCGCACTATAGACCGCCATGGTGGTGGTACTCCTATACACTACTCCAGGAACCCCTCATCCTAGATGCGTATCCACATGCCCTCAGGCACGTCTTGTAACACCATCTCTAGATGACAGCGTATATCATCAAAATCAACTCCGGCCGCTGTCGGAGGAGCGTGTGATGGCCCCGCACCAGGGTCATCGAACCGGTGCCTCCTCGCTGCCCTCTCAAGCTCTGTTGGTCGCCCCGCGGACTCATCCCGCCGATGTCTCTCTCCACGCGGAAGTCTCTCCGACTCTCGCTGAACCGATGCTCTCTGCATCTCCACCTTGCGCCCACGAGGTGCCACATATGCACATGCACAAAACAACAAACAAACGATCGTATCAGAGTCTATATCACATATGAACTGATATCTCAAAAGATGACATAAATCAAAAACATACACAATACTCAACATAAATTGATGGTCAAAGCCCTCCCTAGGAGGCAGTACCATGTCCGGGTCCCCCCGGAAGTCCACCCCAGCATAGGGGTACCAGAGTATCACCTGTGGCATCTGTCGCCATATCTGCTCCACCTGCACTGAAAAATAGTGACCACCTTCACCACGACTGTGGTGAACCAAAACTCTAGACCACCACCTCAATCGCGGCTTTCATGCCCCAGGTGCCTCTAGCAAAACCCTCGGGCGCAACATCGGCACCCTCTCCAAAAACCAGGCTACCAGGATCGAGCCAAAGGCAAACTCTCCTGTACCTATGGACCGACAATGGTCCAACTGCGCGATCATCCGCGCGTGTAGTGTCAGTCCCCATGCGAACCACTCATGGCCCACCACCACCCTCTCCAGCACTACCAGCTGGCCACCACTAATCCACTGGGTCGCCAGTGACCCGTATACACGAACGATCATCGTCGCTATGCAACGATGAGCCAGGGAGTCTATAGCACTCACACTCACTACAGTCCCAGACATGAAGTTCTCGCCTGAGAAAAATTGCTCGGCGATCGTCACCAGAGCTGTATCCCTCAATAGCATAGGCTCTACCGGTAGAGGCGTTCCCCAAAAAGGGAGCCCATTCAAAAAATATACATCCTCCACCGCAGTGAAGCGAATCTACTCTCCTCGCACGAGGAAGCAGTGCATCTCCGGACTCCACATCTAGAGCAGGAACTGTAGTAAATACTCATGTGCCCGTATCAATGGGCACTCAAAGAACTTTAGCAACCCACAGATTGCCAAAGTCGCACGAACCTCAGGCCCCGCATTGGCCACAACATCTCGCAACTGTGACCAGTCTCACTCTCGCCACCGCATGGCCATCATCACTGCTGATCACCTGCACACAACACAGAGTCCTATATCAGCTTGTGCATCCATCAAATGCATTAAACAGATTCATTTTTTACCCTTAAAACCTTGTCTCAAAGGTGCGGTTTTTTCACCCACAGGCGCGCACATATGCACGCCTGTTCACTATACAGGCGCGCACATATGCGCGCCTGTTCACTATACAGGCACGCACATATGCACGCCTGTTCGCTGCACAGGCGCGCTCATGAGCGCACCTATCCATCATACAGCCACGCTCACGAGCGTGCTTGTCCAACTCACAGGCGCGCATTGGTGCGTGCCTGTTCACCTCACAGGCGCGCCCCCAGGGCGTGCCTTAAATTCCCTCTATCGCGCATTCATGCACGTATATTCAGTGGACAGGCGCAAACCTATGCTTGCCTTCCACCGGATCGCCTGTGCATGTGGGCCCACATCCTATCAAAAATCCCCTAATTACCCCTGTCTGACCCCCCGTACCTACCCTGCCCAAAAATTGGAAACCTATTTCTATGCAGGACGATCAGACCACTAACCTGAAACTCACAGAACGTCGATCGGTCACCTCGTCCTCCTTGAATCACCAAATCTCCTCTGAAATCTGCTCATCTAGTCACTATTGCAGCAGGTACAAATGAGGTGGCAATGTGGCCCCTACAGCTATATATATCCCTTTTGCCAAACTTCTACTCACCATTTCGGGAGCCCAAGGCGTCCATTTTTCAAACCGTCTTCAGCCACGGGATCAGCATCCCGCCACTTTTCATCCTGAGCCCCCGGGGCACCCTTTTTTTTTTTTTTCTTTCATATCATGACCAGGTACGCACGTGCATTGTCACCTTTATCTAATATATGCTCATATATTAGATTCTCTTCAGATATTGTTCACTTTGGGTATTTGGTTGTTCTGTGTGCAGGTACTTGATCATCATCCCTCAACATCATTCCTTCAGGCATATACTCAGCACTGGCATGTAGTCTCTCCCACTGTATTGCATTTACATTTCCAGTCACACCCTCTAATATTGGCCTTTAGGATACCCATTCGCGGCTCTGTTGTACTCACACCTCCATTTGCATCTTTGGTACTGTTACCCGGTAGCTTTCTTACCCACATGAGTTGTCCCATTCATAAGCACCTTTTGGCACTTTTGACACTAATGTTGTTCTGCATTACCCTTTAGGTATGGGAGTCCCGATATTCTTTCATCATGTTGTAGATCAACCACATACTCCTTCTCCTCATTTTTCTAGCTTCCCATATGGACTCCCAGATCATCTCTTTATGGTTCTATTCTTTTTACCTGCACCTCCGCAGGATCATGAACCCTCCATTTCATCCACCATCAGTTTGCCCATCTGC